>VZZY01004052.1:285592-318748 GCA_013400335.1 Eurystomus gularis | reverse complement strand
TAGCGGCGGGGAGAGGGGCGTGCGTGGGGTACCCGGTGTAATAACCTCGGTAACTACAACCGGTGCATGGGGTACCTGGTGTAATAACCCCGGTAACTACAACCCGTGCACGGGGTACCCGGTGTAATAACCCCGGGAACTACAACCGGAACATGAGGTACCCAGTGTAATAACCCCGGTAACTACAACCCGTGCACGGGGTACCCGCTGTAATAACCCCGGTAACTACAACCCGCGCACGGGGTACCCGGTGTAATAACCCCAGCAGCAGTAACGGGGGGTCAGGCACGACACGGCACCGTGCAGCAGCCCCGGTGGGGTGGCCGTGCACCCCATGGTCACCCACCCCATCGTGGGGCTGTGCGCGGTGCTGCACCCCAGCCACAGAGCACCCTGACAGGCGTGTGGCCGCCACACGTCCCATCTGGGTGGGATGCAGGGCACACACCAGGGCACGAACAATCCCACGCTCNCGGGGTACCCGGTGTAATAACCCCAGCAGCAGTAACGGGGGGTCAGGCACGACACGGCACCGTGCAGCAGCCCCGGTGGGGTGGCCGTGCACCCCATGGTCACCCACCCCATCGTGGGGCTGTGCGCGGTGCTGCACCCCAGCCACAGAGCACCCTGACAGGCGTGTGGCCGCCACACGTCCCATCTGGGTGGGATGCAGGGCACACACCAGGGCACGAACAATCCCACGCTCCAAGAAAGCCTCACCACCTGGACACGGGGTTTGGGGGGAAGCACACACTCCATGCTGGCCGGTCTTGCCATCCCCATGGATGTTTCCCACCTCTTTGCAAGAAGACGCTGTCAAACGTCCGCGACCGCGTTCACTGCATCAGGAGTCGCAGCAGTGACGGCTTCTCCTGGGTCATACCTGAGCATGCTTCCATGAGGGTAACCTGCCTTTCGCTGAATTGGCCATGACTTGGGGGCTTGAGGAGACTGGTGGGCCCCAGAGCATGAGCAGGAGGGTCGCGTAGCAGGAGGACACCCCATGCATTGCCTTTCTCGGCAATAGGTGAGGTGGATTTTGCATGCGGCTGGATTTACTAATCCAAACAATTAGCTGGAATCTGGCAAGTTTGCGCTGCTGCTGGTTTCCGGTTAATTCGGTTACAGCTACATCTTTCTGCTCAAAGGAGTTGAAAATATGAACGGGACGACTGAGCGTCTGGGGCTGCTGGGTTGGTTTTATGGGCATCCTTCGTTCTAAAAGAGGATCAGCAAGAAAACTGAGCCTTGATGAAGTCGTGTATTTATTGATAGCAGTGGAAAAAGAATAGTATGGATGAATGGGGCTGGTGACTTGTTTGTATACTAAATATCATGAATCTTCCTACCCCGTTGTGAGCTGGATTTAAATTCCAGCGTTACAATGATTGCTAATTTTTTTGGTCATATCATTGCTAATTTTTCGGTCATATCATTGCTAGTAGCGTATGTTGAAAACACTGCAGGTGGATTTAAAGCTTGGGGCTTTGTAAATCCACCAATATTCTGCACCAGTATTTATAGACATCCAGGAACTTAATAGTCTGTTGTCATTAGGCTTCAGAGTTAACCATCCAGGTGCTGGCTAGGGCTGGCATGGCACAGTCCCCGACACAGCCACGTTTTGGGTATGTCAGATGCTAGTAGCGGCTGCCAAATTTGGCACATGGGCGAGTGAAGGAAGAGACTTTTAACCTTTGGTAAGTGCTGCAACCTGAAATTCGTTCCTTTGGGAAAGTGATACTTCTGTTAACTTCCACCAGGCTGAAAATAGGCGCGTTACCGGAGCTCCATGAGCCTTCGCTGCGTTGGCTTTGCTTATTGAGTGGGCTGCTTTGCAGAAGCAAAAAGCTTTCGTGACGGCTATTTTAGTTTTATTTTTACGTGTGTCTTGATAGCTCAAAAATCACTTGTCGGCTTCCAGTCAAGACAGTCCCCGATGAGAAGCATCCGCTGGGATTGGCCTCCTAAGTGCATTTCTTTGATTTGACGGCAGAAGTGCCCATAGAAACGTCAAAAAAACCTGGCGTTTAGGCATGTTTCCAGCTTAATCATCCCCTGCAAGCGATGGAAATCAGTGGCTTGAAATCCAACAGCACTTGATATTAAAATAGAAAGCAGTAAACATTGGCTCCTATCAATAACTTTAATTATGGTTTGGGTTTTGTCTTAAATAGACGCAAGTTACCATAGGGGTAAAAAAAGGTTGAGTATCCAGACATGCTCAGCGGGGTGGTAGCGTCTCTGGACGTGGCGTAACGTGCTTTTATAGCATAAATTAAAATAAAATAGGGTTTTAGCAGCACAGCACGCTGTTGTGTAAGAAAATGGCAAACTTTTGGGCCGAGACCATGTGGTTTCTGGGCATCATGTGGTGCCGCGTGTTGGTGGACGGCATTCCCGGGCAGCTTCGGATGGGGAGAGCGAGTTTTACCGCTCTGGAGCTGAACCCTGCAGAGGTTTTTCAACCATAACATGAAGTGCAGAGGAGGCTTTGTGTGTGCCACTGATAAGCCAAACCAAAAGCAAAAATAAATCCCCACAAAAGCTTTTTTTTGTTGTTTTTTTTGGGGGGGTGGGGGTCATTGGCAAAAAGGGAAAGCGCTGGTCCAGGAATGGGTGTGAAGTCCCACATTCATTATGCTCCAAACCTGGAAAACACGTCTCGTGGCACGGGGCGTGCACGGCTCCCCCCGCCCGTTTTCCATCATTTCCTTTTTCCCCTATAGTTTTATCCAGAATTACGGGCGGGAAGCAGCACCCATCAGTCTGTTCAATGCTCGTTTCTGCCAAGTTCCGCCACTTTGTGAACACGAGACACCACCAGATTCCTGTGGCAAGGAGCCCTTAAAATTTCAACAGCTCTACCTATAAATATAGTCGCCGTGAAAGGCATTCTGCCTTAAAAAAAAAAAAAAAAGAAAGAAAACACACTCTTTTTTTAGTCTCACTGTATCTGCCTGACTTTAGTGCAATGCGATGCATCCCTGGCCGGGTGGTGAAGACGAGGCAACTTGGAGTATAAAGTCCCTTAATTCCTCTTGCTAATTTATGTGAAGAATGGGTGAAAGCAGAGAGGAAAAAAGGTCATTTTTATTGTCCTGAGGATTTTAGGGGGTGGAATGGTGAGGCTGGCACTGTGCAGCAATGTGGCTTTTGCAGAGGAACTTTTGCTCATCGCTTGGTCCCAGTGGGTCCCTGGGAGCTGCCACACCATGGGGAGATGCAGGTCAAGGGAGGAAGGAGCCTGAAGCATCCCTTGGGTGTGAAGCAATGTCTCAGGTGAAAATTAAAGTTAAAAAAAAAAAGGAATTAAAAATAATTAAATAAAGAAAAAAGCCAGCTGCCACCTCACCCTGGAGGTGTCTGGGCTCAACCCGGCTGCTCTCTGATGCAACCGCGGCTGTCGCGGGAGCTCAGGGGCTGGTTTTGGGCATGCCCAGGGTTGCCCAGGGACAGGCTGGCCCCAGGAGCAGGTACAGCATGTTCTCCTGGGAATTCCTCCACTCCAGTGGCACCCCTCACCAGCCCTACACGATGCGGTGGGGTGATGGCCACCATGCCACGTGCCGGTGGAGAAGACTCCACTGCCTGCAGGGCTGGGATTTGGCTGGAAAACCTAAAAGGAAGGGTGGTTTTACAGCTTAGCGATGGCTTTTCAGCGTGCCCTGTGCACAAAGCCCTCAGTCACCTTGGGGTGCAAAAACCCTGCCGGGTTTTTGGGATGGGGCACGGGCTGGAAAACGGGCGAGCGCCGGGCGGGAGATGTCGACGCGGCGAATTGCTGCGTGTGCAGTTGGGCGAAGTGCTGAGCCCGGGCTGCGCGGGAGCTGCAGACAGGCTCCTCACGTGACCGTCTGAATTTCAGATGATTGCTGGACCACTTTGCCAACAGCCTCTCGCCGCTCATCGGCTGCAATATCGCTTCTTTTTTTCCTTTTTTTTATTTCTTTCCCCTTTTCTTCCCCACCCTGCCTCTCTTCCAAGCCGAAGCAGGAGGGATGAGCACGACACGGAGGGTGGCTGCAGCTGCGCAGGGTCTGTATCCAAATGGTTTCCTGGAAGGCAAGTTTGGCTTTTTTTTTTTTTTTTAATCTGAAAAATATTTTTACTGCACGTCTCTTGTATCTGAGCTGTTGGGATGTCAGGTTTAGTTTCCCATGACACCGAGCGGTTAGAGGAGGGAGGGAAAGGAGGGGCTGGATGCTTTTCAACATGCAGATCTCTGCAGCAGGCTCGTAGCTGATCGATGGTAAATGTGTTCCCTCTCATCTCTGCGATAGTTCTCAGAGATTTCCTCTTTTACGTCACTGCCGTTAATAAGATGTTTAACGTGTGAGCTGAGGGTGATGTGGCGTGTTATCGCGTTGCGAGGAAGAGGAGGGGGTGGGGGTGACGAGTTCCCGCACGGACTTGTGCTGGGGAAGATGGTATCGATGCCAGCTTTCAGGCTGGGGTGAACAGCTGGGCTTGGAGTCAAACCGTTGCCTTTCACCCTTCATGACCTGACTGCGTCTGATTTTTTTTTTTATTACGGCAATGATTATTTTCCTTTCTGATACTGACAGAAGCAACTCCATCCTCTGTATCTGCTGCGCTGCCAGAGTCAAGGGTGCACCCTTTTGATTTTTTTAAGCAGGCTGTACCTGCTTGCCTGGACTTTGGCTTTTTTTTATAGCCCTTTTTATTTTTAGTCCCCTGAAGCATTGCATGAGACCCCTCAGTGGCTTTTTTTTGTGGTGATATGTGGGTGACAACACAGGTGCAATGCCTGCAGAGCAAGAGCCCTCTCCAGGGCTGTTTTGGGTCTCCAGTGTGTTTTGGGTCCTGTGCATGTCACCAGTTGATTATAGAGTTAATAAAGCATTGCTGTTGTACACGCCTTGACCAGAAATAGTGTCCCTGCCTGCCACGGTTTGCAAGGCCAGCTTGTCCAGAGCAGGCGAGTTGGTCAATAAACGCTCTAAGTGGCACCCTTGGGAGTTTTGCACCAAAATGGAAACGCCTGTGTCCTTCAGTCCTACCCTCCTTGCCAAGTTGTTTTCTTCCCCCCGCCTCCTTTTCCAAGCTGCCACTCAAGCCCTCTCCTTTCTGCTGTGTTTTTCCACAAGTGTTTTTCGAGCATAACAGCAGGGAGAAGAAAGTCATCGCGCGGCCACAGGCACTGTAACGTGGGGGTCTGATGCCTATCAGCCCAACCCTTATCTGTAGCTTTGGGGGCCCTCCTCACTGCAGGTGACTTGGCAGCTGCAGGCTGGCCACATGGCACGGATGGGTCCCCATCCAGCAGCAGTTGGGCATGGGGCTGTCTCTACCCACCACCAGACCCATCCCACCTGCCTGCACCTCTTTCCAGGGCTGCCACCTCACCTCTAAGAGTCCAAGTCACATCGCTCAGACAAGGTGACCAGGATGTCCCCATGTAGATGTGGAGCAGAGAAAGGCTCCATAACCCTCTCAGGGCGACAGGATGGGCAGGAGGGCACAAAGGTTTTGCAGGAGGAACATCCACAGCTCCAGTGGTGGCATCTTCCAGTCTTCAGGCAGGACCTGTCACTCGCAGTCCTGCCAGTGCTCAGCTGCAGACTTCCATCGGTGATTTTGCTCAATAACTCTTTTGTGTTCTCTTTTAAGAACAAAGTGCTTCTTAAAAAGCAACGTGCCACCAACATGTTGAGACGTTGGTTTGGGTTTTTAGACGGTCGCAGCCTCCTAGCTCTGCTCTTGCTCCAGAAGAACATGGTTGGGGGCAGTGTTCAGCCCTCATGGGAGTGAGGTCTTAAATAACCCCACCACATCCAAGCTAAGCAAGCTCACGCCCTTGTTGCTGGATACAGGAGTTAGTTTTTATGGCTTCCACCGTGGTCAGCAGTCCTCTCTGTGATGTTCCTGCAGCCTGGGGTGAGGGGAAATTTGGGTACAACGGCAGGTGGTGCCAACTGGGCACGTGTTCCTGAGGCTGGGCGACCACCCTGGAGCCCCCTTCATGCAAACGGGGTCAGCAGCTGGGAAACTGCAGAGCAAAGTGCCTCCCTGGTAATTCCCAGCTGCCGTTAAAGCAGCTTTAAAATAAATTCCCTCCAAGAGCAATTCCAAGTATTTGAGGGTTTGAACTTTTCCGGAGAAGGGTTTGGGAGCTGCTGGCTACCGCGCTGCACCCTGGCATGCTGGGGGGAGGCGCGGGGGGAATTGCCCTGATAATCCCAACCTCTAGAAAACACTTTTTTTAATGCATATATTACATTTCTTTACTAGCTGCGCGTGCAACGGGATGGTCAGAAATGGAGCACGGCTGGATTGGATTAAACTGGGGAGATGGGTTGCTGAGCACTGTCCTGGGCTGCAGACAGTGCCCAGGCTTGGTGACCCTCACCGTGACATCCTACCTGGCCACCAGCACCTACCCAGGGGTGCTGCCCAGCTGGGTGCCCCTCGCCGCACATTCCTCGGCCGGCTCTGCTTGGTAACGTGGGCACAACAGAAAACAAACTTTGCAGCGAGCCTTGTGCTCCCAGAGCCCCTAAAGCTTGCTTTAAAGAAGAGAAAAAAAAATACTTTGGAGCAATGTGGTCTTTTTTTTTCCTTCTTCTTCTTTCTTTTTTTTTTTTCTCATGCTCATGAAAATTCTCATACCACACCAGTAACCTCCGCTGCCCCCAGTTCATGATTTTTTTAAGGTGGCATTAATGGGCTTTTAAAGGAAGGCTTGTCCCAAGCTTTGCGTCCTCTCCTCTCCTCCACCCCGTCGGTGGCAGATGACAGCTTCGTGCTTGTGTGTGTGGCAGGCAGAAAAACAAGGGGTTTGGTCAACAAACAGGAGAATTAGTCTCATCCCTACTTCCCCACCCAAAAAAGGTTCTGGATGTCCCTGTGCTGGTGCTCCCCAGGGTGATGCATCCCAGGGGGTGCAACCCGCTGGTCACGGGGTTGTCTCCATGAGGCTGGGTACCCCAAGCTGGGGACAGCCAAGCTTTTCCCTGCAGGGACAGTGCTGGGCTCCTGCCAAAGTCCCCTCTCCAGGGCCCTGTCACCAGTGCAAGCGCAGCCAGGCTGAAGGCTGGTGATTAAGCCCATGATCCAGGTCAGCTCCTGCCCCTCTTGGTGCCCCGACTGATAGGGATGCCGATAGCAGGGCGGCGTCCATCAGAGAGCTTGCACCTCTGTGTGCACGTTCAAAGGAGCTGGGGATGAATTGAACCAGTTTGGGGTAAAACCACCCTAGAAAACCCATTGCAGCAGAGATTTCCTCCCTGCGCACCCTTCACTGCTGTGGCTCAGCCACTCCCAGCTCAAACCAGTTTTGTTCGTGGGCTGTCCTTTGCTCTGGCAGCTTCTTAATTAACTTTCTATCACATATGTAATTTCTTAAATATTTGATTTTTTTCTGCATGGACGTGGCAGACCTGTCCTTGAGGTGGGAGAAGACTTATCTTGCTTCTTAAGGACGGGTAGGAAAACCTGCAAATTGCACAGGAAGGTTCTCCATGGATGGGACAGCAACGGGTGCAGTCCCAGCCCAAAGTCGCATCCTCTGGACCACACACTTAGTTCTCTTCTTTTTTTTTTTAATCCTCCAAAACTAATCCCTCCAGCCCCTTAGGCTTTTCTGTTGTTGTTGTTGCTCCTCTCTGAATTCCTTCTAATTTGCAGGCTTGCTGCCAGCGTACAACACGCTATAAAAAGGGGACTTGTTCTTCAAGCTTCCCTCCGGTACGCAGCATTTGCACAAATAGCAACACGCCTGACAAGTAGGTCTGATTCCCCCTGCTATTACTGAAACGCTCGTAGGGTGCTTGGGGAGTAGAACTGCTGTCTTAAGACAGACCAAGCTGAACTTCGTGGCGGGCCCTGAGCCCAAATCCTGGCCGGCGTTTGAGTTCCCATCAGCTGGAAAAATGGAGCCTTTTGATTTTTCTCCCAAGAGCAAGCGAATGAGGTTTGCATCCCTCCATACCCCACTGGTGCAGGTACAGCTGCTGGGCAGGGTTTGGGCTGCGGCAGAAGACCCACATGCCACTGACTGAGGGCCCCAGGGTGGCCACTGATTTTTGGCTGGTCTAGAGACCAGTCCCCCCCCTGCCACTACAGGCATCCACGCTGCAAACCCCCCCCGCTAGCTTCCTTCTTAAAACTAATGAGCTGTTTGACCCTGGCAAGTCCTCCGGGAAAGCCGCTGCTGGAGTCTTGCTGCTCACATGGATACAAACTGCTCTCATTTCCAGCTTAAATTTATTTGTGGATGACTCGTACCCATTTGGCCTTGGTTCTTCTTGTACCCGCGCTGGCTTTTAGCTTGGATGGCTCTTTTCCCTGCTCTGGTATTTATCGTCTGGCAGGCTCTACCAAGTGCTGTGGGGCTGCCAATGTAAATAACCCCAGTGCTCCTGGTTGAGCAGGGATGGAGGGGGTGTAAGGGCATCTAGACTTCCCCATCCTTGCAGTAGAGACAGCCCCAGTGACTGGCATCTGCAGCTCATCCTCCCATTGATGGGGGAAATTCCACTGTGTCACCTCTCCACGTCCTCACCAGGGACAGACCCAACCTGCAGAAGGACACCCTGACCATCCTCTCCGGTTCAAAGCCACCACCTAATTTCGTTAGCGCGCTCCTCTTTTGCAATGCAAAAAGCCATTTTGGTGAGGATGAGGGTTTTTTTTTCCCTAACGAAGCCTTCAGTAACACCCTTCCCTCTCCTTTCAGTTGGCAACCTCGGGTAGCAGCACAGCACGGCCGCTTGCTCCCAGCCGTGCTAATCTTGTGCTAATCTCAGCCTTGGTCTTCTGAAGCAGAAGTTTCCAGTGCAAGGCTGTGCCAGGCACTTTGCTCGAAGGCTGGAGTGGCTTTACAACACTTCAGTTCATCAGAGCAAAATATGCACGTGGCTCCTCACCACTGGTCTCCATTACAGCACATTGGACCATCCAGGTTGCAGTAAGTTTTGAGAACTTGCAAAACTGTGCTTGGGTTGATGGTTGGGAACCTGCTCAGATACAGGAAGAGCTGTGAGGTGTTTGCTTTCCACTTAGGGGTGGTCATTTCTCACCTTGGGATCTCATTTTCCCCCACCCATACTTTTCCCACATCTTTGCTGTGAGTTTTCTTTGTACGTTGATGCCTTTTTGCACCTTCTTTGGAAGCTCTGTGATTATTCCTGGTGATGCTGAGATGCTTGTTTGCCCATCCTGATTTGGACCCCTGCCTCCTTGGCAGGCAGAGCCCAGCTGGTACCTTTGATGGCAAGAAAGATGCTCTAGGTGCCATCATTCACCAGCTCCTTACTTCTTCCTAAGTTTTCCTTTAGTTAACTGGTTTTTGTTTG
Organism: Eurystomus gularis; assembly: GCA_013400335.1. Classification (NCBI taxonomy): domain Eukaryota; kingdom Metazoa; phylum Chordata; class Aves; order Coraciiformes; family Coraciidae; genus Eurystomus; species Eurystomus gularis. The sequence continues at coordinate 309,428 of VZZY01004052.1, read as the reverse complement.
TTTCTTTTCTTTCATGCCAGCCTAATCTAAGGTGCATCAGTGTGTGTCCACTTGAGGCAGGATTTTATATTCCCCAGCAGTGTCCTTCCGTTGTGCCGTGCCCTCATTAAACGATGTATAAATTGGCATCATCGAGAAGGAGCTAGGCTCTGCGGTTATTAGCAGGATTATTCTCATCTCCCACAGTTTCCAGCAAAGCTGCTCAGTTGTTGTAACACAATTCCTCCTAATTCTCATCTCTGCTGTTGGGGAGAGCGGTGCTAATCTGGTACTGAGGATCAGCAGCAGATTCCTTTAAGGAACCTAGCAGACCCCATTGCATCTTTCCACATTAAGTGATTTTAGACCCCAAGCTCCTCTTCTCCAGACCATGACTGTTGAGTACAACATTTAATATGAGGGTGGTTGAGCACTGGAAGAGGTTGCCCAGAGAGGTGGTGGAGGCCCCATCCCTGGAGACATTCAAGGTCAGGCTTGATGGGGCTCTCAGCAACCTGACCTAGTTAGTGATGTCCCTGCTTATTGTAGGGGTGTTGGGCAAGATGACCTTTAGAGGTCCCTTCCAACCTAATGTTCTGTGAACATGTTGGGCATTAACTTTCCACCCATAGTCTTTTCCTTCTCAGCCGATGCTCCGTTGCATCCTGCACTCATCAGAGGTTTTGCTGGTTTTGCTTTTTGTGTTGCATTTTCTCAGCGCCCAAATCAGCTTCCAGCACTTACGGTTGGTGCAGCTGGGCATCTTCTCCCTGCAGTCAATCTTCCTCATTCTTCTCTCCCCGTTTATTTGATTTCTCACTGTATTTAAAGCCAGGATTGGTCCGTGTGTGTTTTGCAACCTTCTCCTCCTGTTATTCATTTCTTAGAGACGAAGGGGAAGGAACCACAAGCGATAAAGAGCCTGAGGTTTGAGGAGTAGCTGTTTATTTGTCAAAGCTAGAAATGCCGAGACGGGAGAGGACAAGAGGAAATCCTCAGTGCAAATGTACCTCGATTAAATTCAGACTCCATAGCCACAGCAGCTGGAGAGGGGATTTCCTCCTGCTGCAGTTTTAGATGAAGGATAGTGTTACCACTGCCATTACTGCAAAGGACATCTTGTTTTTGCCTTTTGCATCCTCCAGGCTGGCTTTCCTGCACCGTGCATGGCTGGTGCTGGGGGAGCAGTGGTGCCCATCTCGGTGGCATTGTGGCACCCCTTGCAGTGGGATTGCACGTGGCTGGTGACAAGTGAGTGGCTCTAAACCAGTCCCAGGGTTGCGAGGCCATTAACTGCTGGGGACAGGGGATAAGGAGCAGCAGAGTGGCTCAGCTGCCAGAGTCAAAGATGCTCTAAAAGCCAAAAAATAGGTGTCTGGATCAAGAGGGTTTGAGGACCGCTTAAGATCTTCTCCGTCGGAAGCAGCAATTACCAGATGAAAGGGCATGTCTTCAACGAGGCTTTGTGGAGCATCTGTTTTGAATTTCACTCGTTCGTTTGGGGAAGCGGGGAAGGCTGCTCGCTGGGTTGATGGCTGGGCAAGGCGGAGGGTGTCCTTCAGGGGATACGACTGGTTGCTTACGAAATGTGTTTTGACACCAGGAACGACTTCCACATTTCTCTCTCTTTTCCGGCTGTGTCGTCAATAACTTTCTGACGTGCTAACACCGGGCACAAGCTGGATTTCTGCTTGCGGGAGGGCAAGGGGCCATCTCTGCACAAAGCAGTGAGCAAGGGGTCTTGTACGTTACTTTCTTTTTCTGTTTTGCCTCTCCTTGCTACAGAGGCAGCATTGGCACGTAGTCACCACCAGCTTTAGTCCAGCCAGACCAATCGTCTTTCTGGCAAACAGAAGTACAATGGGAGTCAAAGGTTATTGTACACCCTAAATAAAACCATTACAGCCCCAGGGCCTCACCCAAGCCCAGTCCACAAAGCATCCAGCACCAGCTTGGTTCAGTTTTCCTGAGCATGTAGACCTGGTTTGATGGCAGTGACCCATAACTTTATTTTTTTTTCTTGGTTTCCCCCTGAGAAGCCACCTGCATGCTTGTGGCCACCGCGGCACCTGCCAGCAGCAGCACATCTGGCCGGCGTTAGCGAGACCGCTGTGGGATGCGCTTGGTTCGGGGTTTTCTTGCTGAAATTATTAGTGGCTTTAATTGAAACCAGAGGCGGGCAAAGGCATGTCGTGTGGATGCACGCTGCTGGGAGGTGTGCACAGCTTGTGGCTGTGACCAGCATCCTGGCAGGCCACTGCCAGATGCAACCCAGCGTCTTGCCCATCAGTGGGATGGAGATGTTGGGCGCCGCGCAAGGTCCTGCTTGACTTGGAGGAGCCAGTGCATCCCACCGGGCTTTTTCTTCTAGCTACTGCTCTGAACTGGGATTTACTCTGAAACCCAGAGGATTTAACTTTCTATCCCTGAGCAAATACAGCCTGAAGTGATGCAAATGCATGACCTCACCCAAATCTGAAGAAGAGGTAAATATTGCATCACACTGAGCATGCTATATCCTTTGCCCCAGTCTGAGAAGCTCTGCCCGAGTCCACCCTGCTGCAGGGACAAGCCAGTCTAGGGTGGAGGTATATGGTGGACAAGGTTTTCTCCTCACCACCCAGTTTAATTATCGATGTCTCACATTGGCAATGCGATGGATGCTGGTCCTGCCCCCATTCAAGGCTGCTCTGAACACTGGCGTCCCCACAGAGCTGCCGGCATGAAGGAATTGGGTTTCACAACCCGTCTTTCCAGGCTCCCACAAGATTACTGGAGGGAGAGGAATGTGCCGGAGAAAATATCCCAACTGCTGTTAAAAGGCACAGCTTTCTCTACCCCTTTTCCAGGACGCCCGTTCCTCCTCCACACCAGACACCCTTCTCTGGCTGGCAGTGCCTGCTGGAGCCAGACCCATGTCACCTCCTTGTGTCACCCTGGGGGGCCTTTGCCCTCCTGTCCTCCCCTTCGTGTGCAAATAATTGCAATCGTGATAAGCAGGCTCTTTTATGAAGAAACTCTTTGCTTTTCCCTTGTGGTGCTCCTGGGACAGAGCCTAGTCACTCTATATCTGGACAATAAATCTCCAGGCTTTCCAGGACACACCCTCCACGCAAGGCGGTAATGGTTCATAAATAATGGGCCTGCCAGATGCTTGTTCTGTCTGGGTGAAGAGCACGCCAGCCAGTTGCAGCATCTGTAAATCATTTGCCAGGAGAGCCCAGGCAGCGCGGGAGTCTCGATCTGTTCCCTTTTGGCCAAGCCTTTTGAATCACGGTGAAGGTTTCTGGGCTACCCAGAGTAGAAACATCTGTGAGCTGTGGCAGCCCGCGGTCCCAAGGTGAAAGATGCATCCCATACATTTCGGGAGGAGATGGAGAAATCTTCCTCCTTGGTCCTTCTGCTTCTGAAAGGCATGAAATCCTTGCCAGGCCAAGGCTAAGGTAGTCCATTTTCTTGATCCAATGCTTTGCATTTGCTGTTGACTCAGAATGCTGAGGGCAACAGATGATGAGATGTGGTCCTGGGCAGTGAAGGGCACTCGGAAAGCTTGAACTGCTTTGATGTTGGGTCATCTCCTGGGTGATGGGATGTGGAAAAGACTGAAACTGGGAATGGTTTTCTCTGATGTGCCTTTTCTGTTGGGACTTCTAGTTCCACAACCCCAGTCCATGCATTTTGCCTCCAGCAAGAACATCTACAAGTTCTCGGCAGAAGATCTTTTTGTGTCTAGTGGTGATGGCTGGGCCATTGTGCTCACCGTGATTTCCAGGCTAATTGCAAGCCACTTGGACTCTCTCAGGCGGCTTTGGCAGGTGCTCTGCTTTTCTAGCTCCAGTGCCAGGGAGCCTTGACCACAACCATAAAGTCTTTCCCCGGCTATTAGAAAGCGGTTATGCTCCTTGCGTGTCTTTTCATTGCTGGAACCTGGTAAGTGGATGGATCCTACACAAATAGACTTCTCAAGGGCAGGGAGTCAATATATCCCTGGGCTTTTTTGGTGGAAAAAGGTTAACCAGCACAAAGTCTATGAATTGCTGCTGACCCAACTTTATTGACAAAATACAACGTTATTAATTCAAGTTCCAGAAGACTGCCTGGGGCTATTTAGAAGGAGCTTGTCCATCACAAGGGCTGAGATCTTCCTGGGAGAAGATCTGGCTGGGCTCTTTGGAGATGCGCCTAGTGTCTTGGCTGTGGCTCTGGTTTGTGGTTTTGTTGCTGAGGATGAGGTGTGTAGGAGTCTGTCTCCCAGAGTGGCCATGGGAGCATGGGGATTCCCTGCCAGTGGAACTGTGGCAGAGAAGGACAGGAGGACTTCACCAGGAAACCAGGCACCAAATGACTGCTTTAGAGCGAGCTGAAACGATCCCTGTTGATCTAGTTGAAGATGTCCCTGCTCATTGCAGGGGAGTTGGAGTAGATGGTCCCTTCCAACCCAAACCATTCTATGATTCTGTAAAGAGAACTGTAAAGAGACTCCTGGGTCCCTAAGTTAAGGTTTCTGTTCACAAACCAAATCCCACCCATAGCATCATTGCCTGGACAGGAGCAACAGCTTCATGATGAAGGTGAAGTTCAGGAGCGTGACCAGTGCTACTCCTAGCGTGGTCCTGAATCCCAGCAGCTGCTGACAGCTCTGTTGCCTTGGGAGACGCTCATTGTCACCCTGCTGTTTCCTCAGCCCGGTGACTTATTTTAGACAGCAGCAGGGCAGTGGTTGGTACATGGCCCCAAGTGCCATCTCAGCTCTTCAACCAGAGAAGAGCCATAGTGGTGGCAGCCAAGCCCAGCAAGCTCCAGAGCCAGCTGGTCCTATTGCGGCTGGCAAGTTCATTCACAGCATCTCACGGCAGCACGTGATGAACAGCTTGCTTCCCTCGGCCTGGAAGCGAGCAGAAAACCCATGCTGGCACTGGCCCAAGACAGAAGCTATGGGAATCCTCCTCATCAGCGTGACAGCAAACGCTCGTTTTGAGCGGGGCCAGTGCTGGGAAGCTCTTGCCCAACAAGTCCACATCGAAGCCCATCTCGTTGTAGGAAGAGCTTGCTGCGGGGTTTCCTGCACCTGCATGACTAAGCATGCTGGAAAGCACCTTAGGTGCGTGCCAGGGTGGTGGAATTTGGCTGCCAGCAAACCAGCATGCCAGTGCGTGTCCCACCATGCTTTGAGGAGGTGGGTAGCACCTAGTGGAGGTGGGAAAAGGGGCTGTGCCCTCTCTTCAGTTTCCCTAAAAAGCTGACAATCACCTCCAAGGTAAAGTCAGCCACATTTAGGTGAGCCTCATATGAGTGAAAGGTGCTGCTCAAGGGCTGCCAGGTCCTTGTAGCCCCACAGCTGAAGCCTCCTCTGCTGGGATGCTCTGCCTTGCTTAATTCAAGTTGTGCCATGTGAACTTGACCTGGGAGAGGCAACAGGAGCAAGATCCATATGCCTGTTCCCCTTGCGCAGCCTCGCAATAGGGACTTGCCTGGGGTGAAGTGTCTGCTGGGGTGGAGCAGTCCATCAGGCAGCAGTTCGGAGCAGCTTGACCGTTCTCTGCAGAGGAACCATGGCAAGCGGCCCACATTTCACAAGTGGGGTTTTCCCATCAGGCTCTCCAGCTGCTATAAATAACAGGAAACGCTTTGTCGTTTTCTGCTTCGGAGAAGGTCAGGAGCTGGATTCTGTGGTCTTCAGAGCTTTAATGAGGTTGGAGATTTATGCAGTATACCCAGAAGTCCCCCAGGGCAGCCTGCCTGGGGCCATTTGGCTCCTTTCATGGAGAAGTCTTGAATGCCAGCCTTTGACAAAGTTACCTTAGCCACCCTTTATGAGATGTCAGGTCCTGCTAAATCCTTCTTGTGCTCTTCATCTCCAAGGCCAGATGTTAACTCTTGGATTGCTGTGGAAGCTGCTTATGAGAGTTTTGAACTGTCCTCTGCCTGCAGTAGGAAAAGCTTCTACTATGGATACAAGGACACCAGCCACTGGTCTCTTGAGCTTGCTGGGAACTCATCTTGCAGCTTCCCTGACTCATCAGCACTTGGTATTCTGCTCATGGTGGACAGATGTCTAATATTTTCATTTTGCCTCCCCTATCAAAGCAGCTGATTCTTCCTGAATCGCCCCTCGGGCTGATGGACCAGCTGTTTGACTCATGGGTGGTTGATCTCTGCTGGACAGACCGTTGCATTTACCAGTGTGTTCCTGCCACAGGGGATCAAAGAGTCCCCAACAAATGGCAGAAGACTTTAAGCAGTCCTCAGTGCAAACTGATTTGTTAGCTTTTATTTAAATTAGAATATTCTCCATGCAGTATCCCCTCAAACCAATACTCAGTCAAACTTGATTTGAAACTACCCATGCAGTGCTCCACCATCTTCATCATTGGGGTGTGCTCCTTGTGCCTGTCCCCTTCAGCTGGCAGGATCCTACCAAAGCTCTGGTTCTTCCAGATTGCTGTCTTCCATCCTCACGGCTAGGACTTTGGTTAACACCCTGGTGCCAGGGGTGGTCGGAAAGGGCCTAAGAATGGTCTCAACAGACACAGATTGAAACAACCTGTTTCCAGTGCAACTGATGTGTCCACATCAAGGCTAGAAGTTATCTTACCGCACCTCTTAAACTAGGAAGGTGACTGCTCCATGCTTCTGCCATAAGGGATGAGGAGATACCTCCAGAAGTTGGTTTGCTCCACAGACATGGCAGCTGCTCTTTCTCTCTCTGTTAATTAGAGAGGGAACAAAGTACAAAGCCTGAAGGGTGCTTGTCTGGGTCTAGCTGGTATGGAAGAAAGTCATGCACACCTTCTCTGCCTGGTGGCAGTGATGAGTCTCCATTGGGGTAATATTTCCCATCGGGAATCCCCAGCTCCTGTTCTCATGGTTCACCTGACTTGTGCTCATGACAGGATGGAAACCCAACAAACCAAGTGGCAAGATCCAGCCCCAGGAGTTTGCTCAGACATCTCAACAGCTTGCCTGGGTCATGGAGAACCGCAAGCATCAGGTCCATGCTGCCTGTCTCTGCAGCAGCCACACAGGGAGGAGGCAGAGCCTCTGTCTGCTGCCTCTTCCATTTCCCCAGCAGATGCAGGAATGCTTTGATGTCCACACCCCTGGCCCTGAGCGCCCAGCACCAGGATTAAGCACCAGTCTGACCCTTCCACCACCTCCAAATAAATCTAAACTCAGGCAAGCACTGTTCAGAAGGGTCCCGGCATTCCCCTGTTCCAGAATAAGGGTTAAAAATAGTTTCTCCCCTTGCACCTGCCCCTCCGAAGCCAAGACTGTGTTTTATTTTTGCAGCTCACATTTCTTGGTGGTTGACTCCTCTCCTGGGGCATAGAGGACAGGGACAAACAGAAAAATCACCCATCTCCACGGTGCAAAGAAGGTAGGCAGCATGAAAAGTGCTCACACTACACATGGGTTGAAGGAAACAGCTGGGTTAGAACAAGAGGGAATGGCTTCAAGCTGCAACAGGGTAGGTTTAGACTGGACATTAGGAAAAAAATTTTCACAGAAAGAGTAGTCAGATACTGGACTAGGCTGCCCAGCGAGGTGGTTGAGTCACCATCCCTGGATGTGTTTAAGGGTCGTTTAGATGTGATGTTGGGGGATATGGTTTAGGGGAGAACTTGTAGAGTGGGGTTGATGGTTGGACTCGATCCCAAGGGTTTTTTCCAACCTGAATGATTCTATGATTCTATGAAACCTTCCTCACCCTAACCTCTCCTTCCTATAACCTCATGTTTCAAAACCAAGGCAGAAATGCAGCTTCAGAGATGGTCCTTAGGAAGAACACCGGATCTTGCTCCTTTTTGCATTTTTTCAGACTCCAGATTCCATTGAAAATGGAATTGTGTGTGTGTGAGAGCATTGTATCTGTGTCTGAGGGGTTTTGGGGGGTCTAAGTTAGCATCCCCTGTGCACGTCTCCAAAGCAGCAAAGGAAACCTGGCTCGGCCCTGATTAAACAGTTTCAGCAAGGCTGAGTTATTTTTTTTTTAAAGTCTGCCTGTTTACATTACAGGAGCTTATTTTAAAACACGTGTGTATCCAAGAGCAGGCTTATTTACAAGGCAGGCTAGCCTGCTGTGTCCTTACCTGACTTAAGTGTCAAGGAAGCAGCTTTTTTTTTTTTTTTCTTAGCTTTTTTACAAGTGCAGTTTAAAATAAAATGCTGGTTTGCTGCGCGCCAGTGAATCTGCCCAGGAGAAGGTCAGAGCAAGGTCTTGTTTTCTGACTGTAAAAAGCTATTTTGCTTGTTTATGGAGCTTCCTCTTGCTAGCCATCATTTTAGGTTAATCTGTTAATGACAGCTATAGGTAAAAAAAACTCGTTTCTGTCTCTCAGCTGGCATCGCCAAAGTCCCAAACCAGCCAGGCTCCCCAGAGAGCAGTGTTTGGTAACTTTCCATCAGGAAAGCAGGATTTGCTGGGTCACCCATTCAGTCCAGGTTCTTCACAAGGTTTCTGGCGGCAAGTCTCCCAGGGAAATCCAGGAGAAGGCCGAGATCTTGGCATTTTCTGCTTCCCCCAGGGCAGGGATGTTATTCTTGGTTTTAACCATATGAACTGGCAATGCAGCTGCCTGGTGGCAGGTAGGTGAGGAGGACCTTATGGTGGTGCTGAAAGCTTCTGGTCGATGATGACATATGATGAGGTGTTGCATATGGACCTTAACTGCAGGATGGGGAGGGTGAGGAGAGCCCCAAGGAGGTGCTAATTTACATGAAAAGAAAGTGAAGCTTTGACTGTAGGACATAGAATTCATCTTGCACAAGGGACAAAAAGCCTGTATGTGTTTTTATGCCTATGCTCAGAGATATTTTTCTGCTTCTAGCAAGCTTCCATGAAGCATGTGAGCCTGATGGGTATGAGCATGAAGACCTAGGAGGTAGGGAGGTGAACAGACACTGTTTATACCCAGGGAAGAGGTGAGGCAGACGTGATGTGAGGGATGGTTTTCCATCCACTGAAGCCGTGAACCAAAGCCCTGACCACTGGTGGTTATTTAAAGACTCCCACGGCGCTTCCTGTGAGGGGAAGGTGCTTGGCCTATGTTCAGGCTGGGCGACTGCTCTCTGCAAAGCCAAATAAACAGCAGCCACTTGAACTTTCCACCTTGCGGGCTCAGCCAGATGCCTCATCTGTGGGTGCTGTGCCTTGGATGGGCTTTGCGGACAAGCATCCTTGGAAGATTTAGGGTGATTACCACGTTTTGAGGTTGAGAGGTGCTTTTCTGTTGCACAAAGGATCCCAACATAAGAGTTTGGTGCTGTTTGGAGCTGAGAAGGGGCAGCTGGGAAGGAAGATTTGTGTCTCTAGAATGGACTGGGATGCCCTATGTGTGGGTCCGTGTCCTTCAGTGACCTTGGGCAGGGCAAAGAGAGGAAATTATATCCTACAATGCTAGACATGTACTTTAGATGCTAAATTTCCTGAGAGGAGCACAATCCAAGTAGGCAGGACCAGGAATCTCGTCTGTCTATCAAGGCATGTCAGGGACACGTGAGTGCAGTGACCATCTCTTCTGCAGGATGTCCATGAAGGTGCCAAGGCATCAACGGTGAGATGCCCATGGTGATGCTTCATCGGTTGGGGAGGGTGGAGGTGGTCCCTTCCAACCTCAAACCTTCTGTGACAGTCAATGCAAAGTGTCAGGCTCTCACCTGTACATATTATGGTGTTTTTATTGAGTTGTATTTAACATGGTGCATGTCTCTCCCTGCTTGTGCCCCTTCCTGGGTGACCTGAGATGTTTCAGCAACTCACATGAACCCTGCAATGGATGCTTCTTCCTCACATCCAGCGGCAGGCCCTCAGCCTGGGAACTTTTGCAAGACTTGGCAGCAGGGCTGTTGCAGGAGTATTTCACACAGGACCCAAAAATATTGCTGTCGGTGCAGCGTCGGTCAGCCTGAACGCAGGGTCAGGTCCCTAAGAAATCAGACTGTTGACGAACAAGCTTGAGCGTATTCAAATGTTTCGTCTGATTTTCTTGGACTGCAGAGTTTCCAAGGGAGCCAAAAAGCTGGCTGCTCTTCTTGTTGACTTTGCAGACCAGAAATATAGCCGGGTTCAGTGAAATAGGAAAGCTTAAATTCTTGTATTGGTGTAGCAGAGAGGGAAAAAGCTCAATTTGGAAAAGTTCAAATGTCCACTTGAGAAACAAAAAGCCCAAGGTGGTGTGCCCTAGCTCTGCTGCCCGATCATCAGCATGAAGGGTGATCACTCAGGCATGGGGCAGCCCACAGGATCTAGCCCCAGGACTGAGATCCATGCTTGACATCCCTCTGAATTTCTTGCAAAGAAGTGACTCCAAGGACATTCCAGGTCAACAGGGTGGGTCCGCGCAGGTGTTGGGGAGTGCACACACAAGCCATGCTGGTACACACCAGCACGGAGCTGCAGCGAGGCTGCAGGAGATCGAGGCAGGAGCAGAGCATCGTTTTAAACTGCAAATGAACTCTGCAATGGCAGCGAACTTGAAGCAAGCCCGTGTTTCGGGCCAGGCTGGCCGTGAATCAGCTCTGGAAAATGAAAGGCGAAACTTTTCTGACTTCAGTTCAAGTTATGAACTTACAAACTCCCAATTATCTGGTTTAATGGCCGCAAGCCAGAGACAGACATTTTTCGAGGCGAGTGTGTGGGACAGCTTCCTGAGAATGAACTCATTGAAAAAGGCGTGGAGGCTAAAAGTTTGACTTTAAAAGCTGTGTTAATTTGACATGAAGATATCTTGCTGTAGATCCCAGAGCTGCTCTTGAGCATCCTTCATCCCTTTACTGCTCTTTGCTAAAATGGAGGGGCATGATAAATCACTTTTTAAATTGAAAGTTAAAAAAAAACCAACACATTTTAAACCCATCTTTTGCACAGGACAGCCACAAAGGATCTCAAGAGAAGATTATCTCCTTGCTGTCTCCCTTCCCCCTGAGATAACAAGCCCAGGCTGACAGTGAACTATGGACAAGTGGGGGCCAGTGGGCAGCCCATGGTCTGGCTTTGCTCCTTTTATGGCACATCTTTGGGTTAGAATAGGGATGTCCCACATGTGAGTATGGTTTTTGTCAGCAGATCTTAGTACCGCAGGAGTTTTTGTGGATGCTGTTCCAGAAAAGGCTTTTTTTTCTCTGTTTCCCTTTAAAATACTGAATTATTTTCTCTGTTACTTGAAAAAAGGCTGTATATTCCCCAAAACTATCTTCAGGGATTAAGAAGATCGGAATATACGCCTGAAGCTCTGCTAGGCATAAAAATGCAGAAGAAGCATCATGCACGCAGCTGGGCAGCAGTTGCTCCCATGAGCTGCTAAAATTGGCATCTGCTAAAGTTAGTGGAGATTTCATTGAGCTCTTGTTTGTTTTATCAAAGTGGACAGGTCAAGGACCAGGGTTTTATCAGTGCCCTGGCATCGAAGGGGTATGCCCGTGGTCCTGGCTGCTGGGAATCATCCTCGTCCTTGGGGCTGTGGTGGCATGCTGCTGGTGAGGAGTTCATGGTGCTGTCACCAGCTTTGGAGGCAGCAGTCCCCACAACGATGCTTCTGCCTGGGGTTGTGTCACTGAAGTGGGTGAGCTCAGAGTTAATCCTTGGCATTAACCAAAATCTCCTATTCCAACTGTTTATGCAAGACTTATGAGCAGATTTAGGGCAGGTCCCCCTCTGCTGCTGAGCTACATGAAGGCTTCACAGGTTGATCCAAATGCAGGTTTCCACAGTGCTACGGGCTTGTGGAGGCTCAGCCAGTGAAGCTGCAGGTCCAGCTTCATGGAAGAGGTCAATTGGCCTTTCCAGACCCTGCAGGGAAGCCTCACGGCAAGGTCCCCAAAAGTCCTTCAGGTGCCACCATCAGCTGGAGCAAATGCAGCACATGAGTAGAGCGTGAGGGAAGTCCTTCTGCTGTGTTTCTAGTAAATGCCTGCCCAGGACGTGCTAATGACAGCAGAGAGGATGTGCTCCATCTGTTTGATGAACGACGCTTATGGTAGATCTGGAAACGGGGCGGGGGTGTCTTATCCACCAGCTGATAAAAGAAAATGCCGGGGAAATTCCCGCCTGGCAGCGTGCAGCAGAGTTTCACACCATGCCTTGGCGTTTAATTACAGTCCTTGGCCATGCCCGTACAGCTGCCTATTTGCAGGGAGATGGGCTGAGAATGGATCAAGCTGGAAATAAACTTGTTTTTAATATAATTCCCCCACGAGGTGAGATCAGCTCCTGGGTGCCTTCACCAAAGTGGCCATCAACATCTCGATGCCCTCGTTGCCAGCAGGGCTGAGCCAAACCAAGTGGCCACTTTGCTCTGGAGTAGATGAGCCCCATGCCCTGTGACCGGAGGGGACATCTCCAGTGGCCCTTGGGCTGGACCACAGCGGGACAGACCATCCCTGGGCTGGTTTTGCCAATGGTTGTCATGTGCGGTGCCAAATGTAAATTGTGAAATAGCAATGCATCCTTTGTGCTGGCTGCTGTGAAGATGCTGTGCACAGCTCCTGTAGAGTGTTGTGGTGTGTTTCTTCTGCTAAGATTTGAGTGGAGCCAGGTATATTAATAGGAATGTCCTCGTTTAGCTGCTTCTCCATACCACGGGAGCTTATCATGAGGGAACTGATTGAGCCCTAAGTCAGCGCTGGGCGTTTTTGCACTTCTGCAAGGTCTCCATAGATTTTCCTTGAGGTTGCATTTTCTGTTGGCTGCAGCCTGGCTCTTTAGGAAGCAGCATGAAGAAGAGATGGAGAAAAACCCTCCATGGGGTGCACCTGTGACAGGCAGGATTGGAAATGGCCATCTGCCTCCCTCCTCAGGGTGAATCTTCGGTGTCCCTGGGAGTGGAGAAGCAGGGACCACTCTGGTTGGATCTCAGAGGAAGTATTCAAGCTGGTTGACTGAGCTGCTCCTGTTGACCTGTTTCTTGCAGACCAGAAACACCCAGGGTAGGTCCCACAGCTCTCCTAAAGAGCTCCTATGTGCAGGAGCACCCACTGCCTCTGAGCAAGGAGTACAGAGAAGGGATCAGTGGTGCTGGGTGAGCGCAGTGGGGCCAGAGAGGAGAAAGAATGGTGCTGGGGTAGGCTGGATTTTCTCCTGCACAGTAGCTTTGGCTTTTTGCTTGTTTTTGGGGTTCCTTTTCATTTGAGGGGCCTGGAGAGCATGTTGAGGCATCTGGAGAGCATGTCTTCTGAGGACTGGCTGAGGGAACTGGGATTGCATAGTCTGGAGAAGAGAAGGCTGAGGGGAGACCTTATTGCTCTCTACAACTACCTGAAAGGAGGTTGTAGAGAGGTGGGTGTTGGTCTCTTCTTCGAAATAACTAGCAATAGGACAAGAGGAAATAGCTTCAAGTTGCGCCGGGGAGGTTTAGGTTGGATAGTAGGAAAAATTTCTTTACTGAAAGAGTGATTAAGCATCAGAACAGGCTGCCCAGGGAAGTGGTGGAGTCACCATCCCTGGGGGTGGTCAAAAAACATGTAAATACGGCACTTCAGGACATGGTCTAGTGGTCATGGTAGTGTTGGGTTGGCAGCTGGACTTGATGATCTTAGAGGTCTTTTCCAGCCTTAATGATTCTATGATTCATTCATCTCTTTTACCTTTTCCCTCACCAAAAGGCAGCGCACATGCTTGTACATCCCCCCAGTATTTAGTATCTTTAGTAGCTGGCTGCTGCCTCTCATAAATGATGAATTTGGGACTGCAGGTTAACTTATCCAGGGAAACTCATTTGCTCCAGTGCAGCAAGGGTGGCCGGGAAGTGCTACCCACACCGGGGGGTGTCAAAACACCTCTGTAACCATCCGGGAGCCGAGCAGAGCCAGAGCAGCTTGCGTGTCTCCAGGCCATTCAAGCTTACCCCTGGGGCTGGGGAGGATGTGCAGAGCGTAGATGAAAACACTGCGTCCTGCCTGTCCCGTCCCTTCTGGATCCGGCCATGGGAGCTGGGGAAGTTTTCCTGCTGAGCAGGATGGGGAGGCTTCACATCTCAGCCTTTATTTAATTTTCAGGTGATAAAAGCGTTGCTTCCCTGCCCAGCGCGTCGGAGCAGCCAGCACGTTCAAACGCTTCTCGTTCTGCCCGGAATTTGCATTTCCCTAAAGGCAGTGCCGGTTTTATGCAAACATCATGATGAAAGAAAGTCAAGACCAAAGCGCGCTCATGCGTAAGCGTTCCTGGGCATTTCTTCAGTAGTCAGACGCTCTCTTGCAAACCTTTTGGGATTTCGGGGAGAAGCACCATGACATTGCCAACTGTGGGGTCCTCCATGCCAAAAAGCGCTGTGCGGTGACCACTTCACCATCACGTTGTCCCAAAAGCGGTATCAGTCTGGAAAGATGCTCTTTCTGAGATGCCAGGGCACTTGCTGGCTTTTATAAAAGCCACTGCTGGAAATCCTTTCTGTGAATGACAGGAACATGATTCGATGATTCTGTTCATCCTACATATCAAAAGACAGTTAAATGTGATCGTCTGGAGTACCAGTAGCCTGATTTCCACTTCTGGTTGGCCACACCGAGGGAGACAGACTTGACTGTAATGGAGGAGCCCATTTTTTCAAGACCATGTCTTGAGCTGCAGCATTTTAGGACTCTCTGGTCCTTTGTTTGGCACATTTTCCTAAAGCTCAGAATCCTGTTCCAGCAAGGATTTCTAATCCCTTAGCAAATCTTACCTCCAGTTCAGAACCTGCTCCATGAAGAGGTGAGCTGGGAGGTTGCTGGTTTGGAGAGCCTCAGGGAAGGGCCACCATGGCTCCTGGCCACTTTGGCCACTGGGCAGTCACAGAATCAGAGAATGGTTTGGAATGGAAGGAACCATGGGCAGGGACACCTTCCACTAGATCAGCTTGCTCAACACCCCATCTAACCTGACCTTGGACACTTGTAGGGGNATGGGCAGGGACACCTTCCACTAGATCAGCTTGCTCAACACCCCATCTAACCTGACCTGGACACTTGTAGGGATGGGACATCCACAACTTCCTCGGTCAGCCTGTTCCAGTGTCTCATCACCTTCATTGTAAAGAATTTCTTCATGTCTAATCTAAATATACCCTCTTATTTTAAAACCATTGCCCCTTGTCTGGTCACTAGAGGCTGTGGTAGAAGTCTCTGCACTGGCTCAACCTTCTTCCTCCACAGTGATGCTCAATCCCCCCTTCTCCTCTTCCTTCCAGTTTGTTCTCCTATCTCCCACGTTGACAGGGTGTAAATTGGGCTGAGGACGAGGGGCAAAATTTACGTACCTAGGCTCAGCAACGGGCACACTCTGCACAGCAAGCGAGACACCGATGTCCCGCCAGCAAGAACAGCTGCAACTTTTGGCGTTGCATCCCCTTTGATCTTTTATTTGAAAGAAAACCACCTTTATTTGCTCTGCAAGCTCTCACGGGCAGGAGACACCTCTCAATGCCGGTCAATAAAGTGTCCCCTGGTGCTGGGATTTTGCGCAAGAGTGACGGCGGCTTAGACCAAAAGGTTTTGTCCCTCTTTGCTGGAGGTGGCCGGGTGCAGGGGGTACAGGATCAGGTCGTGCCGACAGTTGTGCATCCAAAACAGGCAGGTTGGGGGTACTTGTTTTTATCCCCAGAGCTTTGCTGACGTGTTGCTTTTGCAGAGAAATGGTCCTGCAGCAACCACGGGGCTCTGCTGTGGCTTTTGCTGGAGCGAAGGGGTTTTCTGGAAGGGGGTTGCAGGGAAAACTTTCTCTGCAGGACCTGGACTTGGTGGGGTGAGCCAGGAGCTTGGCATGCTGGGGGTCTGCAGCCTGCCTGGACCTCGTCAGATCTTGCAGCTTCCCACAAAGCAGCAGGGCATTTTCCCATCTCCCTTCACTTGCTCCACAGCTTTTAATTATCCTTTTAATTATCATGACTGACACCCATCATGTTTCTCCTGGCATCTCTCCATATTATTAGTAGCCCTGGGGGAGCATCTGCATTGCAGCATCTCTGTTCCATTCTCCTGGAAAGGGGACAGCCCTGGAAGGGCTGTTTCAAGGGGTGGTTTCTGCTGGGGCGTGACAGCAGTCAGGGCTGATGAGGACAAGGAGGAGCCATCCCAGGGTTTTCCGTGCAGCACTGTCCTCATGGGCTGGTGACTGCCTTCAAAAGTGCTTCAGTGCTCACTACGAGGGAGAGGGCTGGTAACGTTGCTGCCCCACAGCAGCCTTTCATGTCCCTGTCTCCATGGGGTGAAATTTGTAGACCCAATATTGGGGAGCAAAGGTGAGATGGTTTGGGAGGACAACCCCTGAAAGCACAGGGTCTGGTTGGCAGGAGCTCAAGGACCTACAAACCCCTATCTCAGTCTAGTGCCATTGTCTCAGAAGAGCTGCCTTTCACCAGAGCTTGGTTTCTCCAGCCAGTGCTGGCTATAGCTTGATGCCACCAGAGAAGACCTTTCCATGGAGTCCATCACAGGCAGAGCATGTTCTGTCCTCTCCTGGGTTGCCATCCCTAGCATGTCATGGAGCAGGGTGTACTTTCAACACTATCTGCAGGTCGAAATCCACTTGTTGGGTAGATTGAGTCCCCTGGAGCCCCCTTTTTCGTCAACAAATGTCCATCAAAGCTGCCGCAACCGGTTGGCATTAGAGGTTGTGCAACATGCACTGATGACGCAGAGAAGGCTGCTAGTGCCCTTTGGTCAGGGCTGCTGTTGGCTTGATTAGGAGGTAGGACCAGGTGGCATTGGGACATCTTCACATTGGGATGCCACCACTGACTGGGGACATGTGAAACAGCAAAGTTCAGGTCTGGTTGAAGGCTGGAGACTAAAACACCAGAGCTGAGGTAGGCAGTGGAAAAATTAAAGGCTGGCTGCACCTCTTCCAAAAGTAGCCTCCCTGGCACAGGCTCAAGCTGTACTTCGAAAGGGAGGTCGTAACAGCCCACCCATGACCTTCCAGGGGAGCTGCTGCTGCCCATGCTCCTGGTGCTTCCCCCATAAGAGGCATCGCTCCCCCCGGATTTTGCCATCCAGACACCTGCCATGAGTATTAAATTCACTCAAAACACTGCGAGAAACCACAAAAAAAGAGGAGCAGATGTTCAGCCGTGCCAGAGATTCGGGGTGGGAGAAGCACGTGGCAGTGGCGGTTGTTGGAGGGGACCACTGAGGTCAGCTTCCCCACCTGTGTGCGTTTTGGGGCGAGGATGCTGCTTTGGGATTTATTTTTCTTTTCCAAGGATGCTCTTGGGCAAGGCAGGAAGCCTGGAAATGCTCCATCAGATGCAGAATTGCTTTATTTTCCTGATTCGTCCAGCCACAAGAAATGCCTGAAGGATGGGGGGAAGCTGGCCCCCAGTATTTGGGATACCCGACTTTTCCTGGGCACTGGGTGCTGGAGCCTGGGGACCAACCATCCCCACATGACTGAGCCTTTCACCCCCCCAAAATAGCCCCTCCAGGGCACACCCTCTGCAGGTTTGGGAGACAGCCAGCCCAAAGCCTGCTATTATTTTCCCGGTGGATTTGGCCTCTCTTCCACCCCCTTCTTATTTTTTTTCCTCCCTTCCCTTCAAATCCAAGCCAGGAAAAGCCTCTGACGTCGGCACCGCAGCTGTGAGCTCCTCGTGGCTGCTGGGGGAAGGCGGCACAGGGGATATCCCGGATCATAAAACCAGGATCTCTGCCACCGGCTGCCCCTGAGTCGTCTGCTGCTGGGGATGGGGTAGGAGGGATGGGGAGGGAGCTGCATTCGCCTGGGGTGGGTCTTTTTCCCTCCAGTGTTGAGTGGTTGGTGCCTTCTTGTGTTTTTTATGAGCTGCTTCTGGTGGCTTCATCTCATATGGTGCAAGAGGGAATTAGGTTAGAAAAATGCCATCCATGCACACCTCAAATTCAAGCTGCTCGGGGCAGGGGGGGTTGTGTGTAGGGCATAAAAGCAGCCAAAGGTTCTTCAAGGGATGCCTGGAGCATCTTGCGTTACCTCTGGAGTGTTGTCCCATGAGGTGAACCAGAGAGGTGGCCCTGGCACCGGTGGCCATCGCAGACATCCTCGCATCAGCACGGGGCCCGTGTCCCATCAGGGTTGAGGACTGGCACCAGAGTGGGCAAGAGATAAAAACAACTCCCAAAGGGCCATTTTAGGCACTTTCCACACTGTGGCTCAGCTCCTCTTCAAAGAAAAGAGGTGCAAATAAAATATAAAAAGAGCCAGGACCTCTGGTGCATTCCCAGCTTGGACAGCGCTGGGAATAATCTCTTAGATTATTTTATCTGTGTGGCTGACTCTCATCTGCCCCATTCCCTCCCTCCTTCCCCATCTCCTAAGTGCCTCCTGCTTGTGAGTCTCCACACCGACATCATGCCAACATCTTTCCCCGCTGCCCAAGTACCACCAAACTCCTTAAATCTGACCAGAGCTATAAAATCAGGGGCCGTATGGCTTCTTTTCTGCACATTTATGTGTTAGGCAGCATTCACTGCACACCAAAAAAGATGTGGAGGAAGATGCGTGACCTGGTTTATGTTGCAGGTGTGTTTTGGTGGGCTGCCGAGAGCTTGCTGTCACTCTCCCTCCATAATTTCAATCCTCCTTGCTGTTACGCTCGGAGAACATCCCCTGCAGCAAAAGAAACAAAAAAATAACCCCTTGGAGGAAAAACCCCACAACACTTTCCCAGTAATGGTGCTGGGTGCTGCTCCACTCCCAGCAGCAGATACGCTCCAGCCACCACCACCTCCCCACGGTACCTGGCATGGCTTTTCCAGGACATCCCCATCTGCTCTTCCCAGCTCTGCACCTGGAGCAGGACGTGCTGGTGGCCGCTTACGCCTCTACCCCCAGACGCCGTCTCCCGTGGGCTGTTTTGTTTCTGTTGCTCTCCTCCCGGACCTTTCCTGTTTCCTTCCATGCAGATGTGGCTAGAGGAAATCTCAGCACGTTGACTTTACTCGGGCTGGGTCTCAGCTGCGGTCGTGGGCAGTGTGGCTCTCTGCATCTTGGGACCTGTCCTCCCTGCCAATGGTGCTGGTGGCAATGGTGGTGGTGCCAGCAATGGTGGTGCCAGTGGTGGTGCTGCTTATGCTGGGGGTGGTGGTGGTGATAGTGCTGGTGATGCTGGTTGGTATCCTCGTGCATGCCACCAAGCCTCAGACCTACTTGCTGTGGTCCCACGTGGCAGCGGTAGGAGATACATGCAGAACTGCTGCGTAGTAGTAACTGGGACTACTCAGCAGTGGTTTCCAGGATGATGGAAATGCTTGTTGTGGAAGTGGGATTGGCAGCAGGGAGAGCAGGACTTGATCAGCTGTGGGGGGAAAGGGCTGCCTGGTGTCTTGCTGCATGGGCTGAAATCAGGAGAGAGGTCAAGCAAATGTAGCACAGATGGGTGTTTTGTTAGATTTTTCTGAAGGTGAACTTTGAATGTGAGATGTGGTCACTCGGGACATAGCTCTATTTATGTACGAGTAAGATACATATTGTTTGGTTGAGTAAGAGCCTTTGTTCCGAGTCCTGTTGTTAAAGCCCACGTGGAGCAACAACTTGGCTCTGCAGAGCTTCCTTTTCCTTTGCTTGGGGAGTTGCTGCGCTTAGGAAATACTGACTTCAGCAGCTGCATCCCGCTGGTCTGAGTACCAGCAGCATTGCCGTCAGGTCTGGCATCTGCTCATTGCTCCAGCCAAGTCCTTTCATGAACTGCGGCAAGGAAGACCTGGCCTTTATTTTATCTTGAGTTGCTGGGAGGAAGAGCAACCTCATCCGTGTTACAGGGTCCATCCCTGGACACTTCGGAAGCCAAAGTACGTGTAATGGAGCCGCTGCATTGTACAAGAATAATTAGGAGAGCCTTGTGATCCCCTCTGCTTTGGGGTGTAGTCAGGGAGGTAAGGACTCCATGGTCCCCATCCCCCAGAGCAGCATCCTCCATTACTCTCTTGCCACACCAGAGTGTGTTCACCCTGGGTCCTCATTGGGCTCTTGGCTGCAAAACTTCTTGTGGAAGAACCAGAAGCTTCCACGAGAGTAGTGAAAAAGTCATTTTGGTTTTCATGGTATGTGTGTCTTTTGGGGGCCCACCATGTTGCGTGAATATTTGTGAAAATTCAAAGGCAAGTGCTGCCAGTGAAGCTTTGAGATGAGCTTGCAGATGTTGGGTGGCAGTGATGGGCACATTGTGGGGTGGTGGTCTCTGTCCCTCCCTGGCCTGGGGCACAGCAGGGGGACAGTGGCAGCAGGGTCCTCAACTCCTCCGGTCATCTGTGCTGGATTTCCTTCCATGGGCTTCATTTACCCTGATGGGTTTGAGCCTGACAGGCCAAACTGAGAATCCTCATCCAGGGCTTGCTTTCTGTGTCCTCATGTGCTTCATCTAGATCCCCTGTAGCGCTCCACTCAGAAGGATATTTATTCACTTGGCAGGTTATTCATATTAGCCGAAATACCCTTTTCCACATGTTCTTGCCATGCTTAATATGGTGATCAGCATCACAGCCTGTAAGCGCCGGGGATGATTTGCGATTGAATATCCATTAGGGATTTATGGCCTTTGGGGCTGAATTGCCGGGATGCGCAATTGCCAAAATACTTGAAACGCATCCACTGGAGAGGAGACCTTGTGGGAAAGGAGCACTCGCTGTTCTCGTACACGGTTCCCAGTGAACCTCTGTTACTGGCAGCGAGTGCACCCAAGCCAATAAAACATTAAACGGGATCCAGAGCGCCAGTGGAGCATGAACCACTGGATGATGATGGGAAGGAAGCTACTGCTCCCAGCCTGCCATGCTGGCACTGGTGCTCGCAGCAGCTCCCAGTCCCGCGGGGTTGCTCGGTGGGTGGGTTTAATCCAGGACACAGTTCAACATGGGCACGGTTTTTATTACCATGACCCTGTGGCTGGTTAAAATGGGGTATAGGGCTGGGTGGGGAAAAAGTTATTTTTCACTGTTTTTCCTCTTGTGCTGCAAGCACCTCTCATGCTAGTGCGTCGAGCCCAAAGGGGCACAAGGCAAGATGTCATTAAATGTGGTGGAAGCTGAAAGAGCCAAGAGCCAAAAGCGTTAGAAGCAGAAGGTTCTTGGGTCCTTTGCTTCAGAGAAATTACGTTTGCAAGGGTTTGGCTTGGGGTCATATCTGCTTTCCAGCAGGTCTTCTCTTTGAGCAGGCACCTGTGGCCACCCACCCCTCCTGCCTCCCATCACTTTGGAGGGTTTTAACCTCTTTTTTCCTTGAAGTCAATGGAAAAGGAAGGAAGAAGCTCGTGGAGAGGGTTGCCAGCAGGTTTTTCTTGAGAAATGTTCACTCACTCGATTGCTGGCTCTTTTTGTGGCTGTGTTGGCCTGCAGCTCAGCAGCTGGACCTGTAGGAGTCACAAAGCCAAAACCAGCCCGAAATTACCCTCCAGAAATACCATTTCTTACCTAGCCATGGTGAGTTCATCTCAGGAGAGACCAGACTCCACAAGTGAAGATATGGGTGGGAACATCTCTGGGGCTAGATACTGAGCCCTGTGGGGGAGAGCTGGTTTCGCATCCCATCTTGCAGGAGCATTGCATGCTTTGAGCAAAGATCCTGGCTACCATGGTCCAGCTGGGGAGAGTGAGCTGCCCTGGGGGTGTCAGCATCACCTGAGGCCTGAGCTGCTCTGATCCAGACCCAAAATGCCCCTGGGAGGCAGCCCTCGCCTCACTCCTGTCCCTCAACTAAGCTTCCAGCCTCCATTGGCTGCTAAAATCTAATTTTCCTAATGGAAACTGGAAAAACTGCTCCAGGATGTTCTTTGCAGGACGAAAGCATCCTTGCAGGATGGAGTATTGTTGTTCTTCAGCATCCTTCTAAAACGCCCCCAAAACAATAGACTCCAACCAAAGGAGCCCTCGGCTTGATGCTGCTCAGCCACCAGCTGCCATCACAAACCACAGAGCTGCTTCTGTCCCATCTCCTCCTGGCTCTAGGATACCATTACCTGATTTTTTTTGGGATGGGGAAAAAAGTCAGGAATGATGGGACATGATTGACAAGGGGATTCAGGGCAGCTCAGGAGGACATGGACATACAAGGGTCTGCACAGGAGCTGAGGAGGGCTCAGTGCCAAAAGCCCTTGAATTTTGACCCTTTCCAAGCTCCTTTCCAAACTCCCAGCTGTAAACCCATGGGTGTGGAGACGCTCTGTGCGCCTGGGCAGTGCCAGGGCTCACACACACTGCCAGCAACAAAGAATAAGTGCCCTGCCAGTGAGAAAATCCACAATTTTAGCAGCCAAGCTGGGCATGTTCAGGAGAGCAGCCGTGCTTCCCCTTGCCAGCTTGCCTGGCTTTTTTTTCCCCTTTGCTATTTGATTTTTTCATTCTCAGGGACTGCTGGTGAAGCAGGAGCCAACAAGTAGGTTCTGAATGATGCCTGGGGATGGAGGAGCCCAGCAGCAGCACCAGGGTGGTGGGATGAGCTGGTCGGTGCTCAGTGCCACCTCCCTGGTCCCACCTTGTCTTGTTGCATCGGAATAAAACGACACGGAGGGGAAAGTTTCTGGGCACTGGGGCATCAGGAGGAGAGGCGAGGGGGTGCATGCCGGCCCAGCTCGGGTTACTTATGTGCTTATGGTCTATTTTGAGGCTAGCTAAGCAGCTGCTGACCCGGGGAAAGGACCAGCTTCAAAACAAGAGTCCGGTGGGTAACAACCCGGGCGAGCTCTGGGTTTCCCAAGCAGGGCTGGCAGCACCCTTACCTGCCCCCTGCGCCCATCCCCTCTTCGGTTTTGGCATTTCCACAGGGGGAATTGATTTGCTTTTTTTAATTCTTCCCATTGCCATCCTTGAAGGCAGAGATGCCCCAGGTTGCGAGGCCGGGGTATTTTACGGGGAGCGATACGCCGGCGGTGGCAGGGCTGTGGATAAGCACACAGGGGAACACATCCATCACTAGCCTTGGCGAAACCGCGCACCCGTGACCCCCTCCTCTTCTCCCCGCCTCCCCAAGAAAGCTCATTTGCGGGCGGCTTAGTTTGCCTAAGAGCATTAGAGGTGCATTTGGTGGACATTAGCCGCTCGAGTAGCGCTGGCAGCATGTGGCCGATTAGGGGCAGCGGCGACTGGTTTCGGGCAGAGCGTCGCACTCGGGGTGGAAATACTTGCCGGGCATTTCGGGGACGCAAAGGTGAGGTCTAGGGGAGACAGAACGGGTGCCAGGGGGGTCGGCTCGCGCGGTTCAGGCGCTTAAATACACCAGCCGGGTGCTGAGGTTGGGTGGCATGAGAGCGAGCCTCTTCCCTGCCATGTGCTTTTTGCTTCTGGGGAGAACCCCCTGGTTTTCCAGTGTCATTTCAGCTTTTCAGATGATAAGGAGCACCTCGCTTTCTTATCTGTGGTCTCCTGTGAAGATGAGCACGGTTAGGGATACTTGTATGGGTGCTGGTGCATTTGGGGACACCGTGTCCTGCCCGCACCAGCCAGGAACTTCTTGGAGCCATCCTGGCGAAGAGGACAACCCTCACCACCATCTTTCCCTTTCCCTTCCCTTGCAGCCTCGCTCTCTGCCGGGATTTATGGAGGTGTTGAGGAGCAGCTCTGAGCCCCGCAGCCCCCGGGAGCCCGCCCCGTAAAGAAAGCAGCACCCGGCCGCCTCGTCTCGTCTCGCCTCGTCTCACCCCGGCATCCCGACCCTCCGACTCAACCATTCAAGACTCCCGTGCATGGATCGCCCCAGCGAGGGACCGCTGCCGGACGCCGCCGACGCCGCCCCGTAGGCTCCCGGCCCCCCGTGCCCCCGCCAAGTACTCCACATACCCCGATGGGGTAACGTGACGGGGGTCACCCTCCCGCCACCCCCCCCATATGCAGAGGCCTTTCTAGAGCGCCGGGGAGCGCACGGCACCGGAGGCAGCAGCCGCTCGCCGTCGCACACTCACACGCCGAGGACGCCGACACTACA
>VZZY01004052.1:270737-285347 GCA_013400335.1 Eurystomus gularis | reverse complement strand
CCCCCCCACCATCGTCAGAACCACCTCACCCTCCTCCCGTCCCACCATGGCCCGGATGAACCGTCCTGCGCCGGTGGAGGTCTGCTACAAAAACATGAGGTTCCTGATCACCCACAACCCCACCAATGCCACGCTCAGCACCTTCTTGGAGGTAAGGAGGGGAGGATGGAAGGGGGTATTCGGGCCAGCCCAGCTGCTCGTTTTGGGACTAAAAGCCGATGTTGAGATGCAACAGGGATCAATCCTGTGTAGGATGAGGCAGCAGCACAGCCCCTGTGGTACCATGGCCTGCAGCGGCATCCTGGGGTGGTGGGTTCCATCACTGACAGCTTTTTGGGGTAGGATGTTTTGGAGGACCCCAAGCACAGTGTTTGGAGATGGAGCAGAGTTTCTCCAGTCCTGTTGCATCCCCTGCCAGCTCCATCAGCACATCACATCCAGGGGCTTTGCAGTGATGCACATGGATGCACACAACCTCCCCTGCATCTCCCAGCACCTCAGCACGGACTTTTCATCCCAGGTATCCCAGTAACTTCCCAATGGGCTTGTTGGGCTTGGTGTTGCATGAACCAGCGATGGTGCCCTGCCTGGGAGCACTGCCTCCAGCGCTGGCAGCAGCTGGGACTTAAGGGGGGCTTAGTGGATGCATGTCCGTGGTCCAGGCTGAAAGGCTTTGACTCGCTCTTTTTGTGAATGCCTCAGGGAAACGCTGTGTCCCGCGGGCTCAGCGGAGCTGGCACAAGCAGCTTCTGCTTAGAAGGAGCTGTTTTGGGATGTTGCTGCATTCACGGGGGGAAACTGGGGCTGCGCATGGACCTGGCGAAGGGTTTTTGCCTTAGACCTGAGCCACATCGAGCTCAGATGTGCTGGCACCAGCTGCATCCTCCGAGCTCAAGGAAACCCCCACAATGCACACCTGAAAAAAACAGGTGTGAGCACCAACGGCTCCGAGAGCCACAGGAGGGTTGTTGCAATTTGAGGGCAGGCACCTCATACCCTACATGCTGAGCACAAGGCAACGGGGACAGCGATAGTGGGAAGGGAAGGAAAAATTCTCCTTTCCTCCAGCCTCTTAGATTTTTGGCCTTGCTGCCAAGCGCAGAGGGGTTTGCCGCGGTCTGGCAAGCGCGCACGGGGCATGGAGATGGATGATTGAAGGGGATGATCTCACACGGTGCCTGGCGAGGCCGGTATGCCGGCACGTAATCCGGGGGCAATCCTCACGGCGGGTGATAAGCCGCGCTGGAAACAGCCAAAGTCCCACGCCCAAGCCTGCAACATGTTGGAGTGATGACGGGATACGGCAACAAGGTCAAGAGGAGCCCCTGAGCAATCTGCAAGATGCTGAGCGTGGTGGATGGGGTGTGCTACAACCCCCCCAGCCACCTCTGTGCATTTCTGCAGTGAGAGCTGGGACCTTGCCAGGCACAAATAATTTCTCCTTTGAGGGGCTTGCAACCATCAGGGATGTTTCTTTGCCTGGAGTGCAAAGTCCCTGCTGGTGTGGCCATCAGGGCTTAAAAATAAATGGCTTCATTGGTGTTCATGACTCCAAGGAGTCGTGAAGGTGCTGGGTAAAAATCCTACCATGGCCACACGGCTTTGGTGCCCTGGGGTTTTATGTTTCCGTATTCCTGGGCTGGATGGACCATGAGAGGTTTGCTTGAAAGTCCAGAGATGGGACATGGCACTGAAACAGGCTGCCCAGGGAAGTAGTGGAGTCACCATCCCGGGAGGTGTTAAAAAAATGGGTAGATGTGGCACTTCAGGACATGGTCTAGTGGTCGGGGAGATGTTGGACTTGATGATCCTAGAGGTCTTTTCCAACCTAAATGGTTCTCTGATTCTATTTTAGGGTCCGTAGTGGTCCATGTGGTCATAGCAGGGCTTGGATATATTGGGGTTAACGGGGCTGCAACTGGCAGGGTTTTTTCAGACCCCTCTTTCTTCTCTCCTCCCCAGGACCTGAAGAAATACGGTGCCACCACGGTTGTGCGAGTTTGCGAAGTGACCTATGACAAGACCCCCCTGGAGAAGGATGGCATCACCGTCATGGTAGGTGGGCGGCAGGATGGGCACCGAGGGGGGCTACCCCCTCCATCCCTTGGGTCTTGCAAAAACCCTGCATTTCAGATAGCCCAAAACAACATCGTGCTTGCCCAGGAGCAGGGTTTGAAGCCCAGCTCTTTTCCAAGGGCGAGGTGGGCAAGCTCCCCGCTCCCTGGGCTGAGATTGGGCTGGTGCTTTAAAAAAAGAAAGCTCTGCCCACGCACCCGAAACTGTGACTCACGCGGTTGAGTTGGCAGCTGCCTCCCCTGCCTGTTGCTCGGGCTTTGAAGCATCCAGGGATGAGAGCGGCTGATCCCATGTGGAAGATGCGCGTGGTTCCCGTTACCCTCGGCGTTCTCTCATCCTGGGGGGTGCGGGTGTTTTGCTCTTCCAGGAGCCGGCTGGTGCAGCTCCAAGGGATGAAAGGGAGCAGGCAGGAAGCAGGAGAAGGGAAGGAGGCAGAGCAGGCAGCTGCCTGGGCTGCATCTTGGCTGATAAATAATTGGAGATGATGTCAGGCGTGATTGCCCTGCCAGGGAGTTCAGCTCCAGCTGGAAATTCGAGGCCCTGCTCATTCTGTAGGAGAGGGTTTTGGAAGTGCCTCGTGTCTCCTAGGGTGGTCCTCTGTGTGTAGGTCCCGTCTGTATTGCTCTCTCTGGATAATGTATATCCTACAGAGAGAAATAGCTGTATCCTCGATCCTCTGGGGTATTGGTAGATGATGTCTTTCTAGATGCAGATCCTCCAGACGCAGATCTCTGTAGATAAGAGATGCTGTGTCTATAGGATACATGTTACACAGAAAGATAACCGTATCCTGCCTATAGAATCTGTATGTACGGTATCATATCTGCTCGCTTACACACCACATTCTGCCTTTTACCCTGTTTCTGACTGGAGTCCTCCAGTGTGAGTTTCAATATCTAGGATATACGTACCTCTCTGTATGTCTTATATCAAACATATCCTAGATAGAGATAGCTATATAAGACATATATCTTTTATATATCTCTCTCTCTATATATATAAGATATGTAAGGTGTATAGAGAGATATCTATATCTAGGATATGGTTTATATAGGAAGATATCAATATCCTAGATATAGAAACTATATATGACACTATAGAAACTATATAGCTTCTGTATATACGTTTCTATAGCTCTATAGAAAGTATATAAGGTATATCATATCGTATCTATGGATAGCTACATCTATGCAGAGGCAGGGATAGCTCTCTATATACCTATATCAAATATATGTATATATATAGGCTATATTTATCTATCCAATCCCGTTCTTTGGGGAATAGGCACAAGCTGAGCCTGACTCTGGTGTGGTGTGTCTGGGTGCCAGCACCTGCAACCGTGGTGCCCACTGTGGTCCCATCCTGGACACGCTCTCTGGGTATCTTGGACATCTCCTCTGCTTTTGGCTCCTCTGTGCGCCGCAGGGGATCCCAAACAATCTCTGGTGCTGATGGAAGTGATCAAGTTGTGCTGGACATGGTTGTCCCATGCCATGGACATCTGCTTGGCAGCTCTTCCCGCAGGTCAGAGATGGGGCAGAAATCTTGCTGGAGAACCAACGCTGTGCAGGTTTCATAGCAGGAAGGTTTATTGAGCAGGATGGATATACTGCAATGGATATACCAATAGTGTTTAACGTCTTCACCAGTGATGTAGATGGAGGGATCGAGTGCACCCTCAGCGAGTTTGCAGATGACACCAAGCTGAGTGGTGCAGTCAACATGCTGGAGGGAAGGGATGCCATCCAGAGGGACCGTGACAGGCTTGAGAGGTGGGCCCATGCAAACCTCATGAAGTGCAACAAGGCCAGTGGAAGGTCCTGCACCTGGTTCAGGGCAGTCTCCAGTACCAGTATGGACTGGGCGATGAATAGGTTGAAAGCAGCCCTACAGAGAAGGACCTGGGGGTACTGGTGGATGAAAAGCTGCACATGAGTCAACGATGTGCACTCAGAGCCCAGGAGGCTAGCTGTTTCCTGGGCTCCATCAAAAGAAGTGTGGCCATTAGGTCAAGGGAGGTGATTCTGCCCCTCCACTCAGGCAAGACTCCACCTGGAGTACTGCATCCAGCTCTGGAGTCCTCAGCTCAAGAAAGCCATGGTCCTGTTGGAATGGATCCAGAGGATGCCACAAAACTGGTCAAAGAACTGGAACAGCTGTCCTGTGGAGAAAGGCTGAGAGAGTTGGGGTTGTTCAGCGTGGAGATGAGAAGGTTCTGGGGAGACTGTTACATCCTTTCACTATGTAAAAGTGAGCTTATAAGAAAGATGGAGAAGCCCCATCACTGGAAGTGCTCCAACAGGTCAGGTTGGATGGGGCTTTGAGCAATCTCTTCTAGTGACAGATGTCCCTGCCTGTGGCAGGGAGGATGGACTAGATGATATTGGAAGGTTCCTTCCACCTCAAACCATTCTATGATGCGCTTATTTTGTGGTGCGGTATGTCACCCATGGTGCAAACCTGGTGACCTGTGCTCACGGCTGAAGCAGGGCTTCCCAGGCACCATGGGGAGGAGATGGTCTTGCAGGACAGGCAACAGGCTGTGCAGGTGGATAGCCTGAAGCCCAGCGTGCTCCTTTCTTAGCAAAGCCCAACTGAAATCACATTACGTGTTCCAACACTCAAGTGAAGTGAAGGTCAGCAGCTTTTTTTGTCATCTTACACCAAGGATGACTCCAGCACAGCAGCTTAGTGACTCACTCCTCAAACATGAGGATTATGGCCTCGTGCTTCCCACCCACCCGGGCTCACCCTGCCGCGTCCCCTCCAAGTGATGCTCCCCTGCCCATCCCTCCCTTCCACTGCTGCGTAGCCAGTGGCCACACTCCTCCTACCAAACCCATTTTAGGAGAGAAATCCCCATTTTGTGAGAGACGTGCAGCCTTGACTGGCTGCCAGTGCTGATGGGGAAAGACCATCCTTCCCCCAAAATGCTGCAGCACTTGCAGGCAAGGGGGGAACACTTTGTCCCCATGGCAGAGCCCAGGGCCAAGGGGGTGCTTAATGCAGCACCCATTTACCCACTTCGTCACCAATGCTGAGTCCATGCAGCTTGAGGATGAACCTCAGGAGATGATGGGCTTCGGGTTTTTTGTCCCTTAAGAGCCTTCTCTGAAGGATGCTGTTTAAATGGCCCCATTTGGAGGGGTGGGTCTGTCTCCCTCCATCTCTTTAGGGCTGTGTTAGGAGGTCCCCAGAGCATCCTTCTGGGACTTGTGTGTTCATCTTCCCCTCCATGTGTCGCAGCAAGCTGCCTTTCTGCGCCACGTCAAGCCCTGAGATTGCAGCCGTCTCCAAGCCACTTTTGCTGAAGCTTCCTCCAAAGTGTCTTTGTGCTCCCCAGTGCTGGATTTAGACAAGAGCTGTTGGCGGGCAGGATGAGAGTTGCATCACCCCAAAGCTCAGTGTGGTCATCTGAATGAGGAGAAGGCAGGCAATGGCCACGTCTGCAGAGGCAGAAGGACATGGGGACCGTATTGGAGATCCTGTAGGTGCTCCTGGAGGCTGAACCTGTCCATAGCAGATGGGAGGACACCAGACCTAGACTTGTATGGTTGCAAACCCTGAGCCAAAGCATTTGGGAGATTCCTCCATGCTGGATGGTGCCACAAAACCTGCTACATTCCCATGGAGCTGCACTGTGAGCCTGGTTCCCGGCACACAGATCCACCTCCCCGCTGCTGAGGTCCCACATGCCATCACCCTGAGTGAAAAACAGTCCCCTGAGTTTTTCCTCAGGGTCTGACAGATGTTTCTCTCTTCCTCTCTTCCTCTTCCTCTCTCTTGCCTTGCAGGATTGGCCGTTCGATGATGGAGCGCCTCCTCCCAGCAAGATAGTGGAAGATTGGCTCAACCTGTTGAAGACCAAGTTCTGCGAAGACCCTGGCTGCTGCGTGGCCGTGCACTGCGTTGCTGGCCTGGGGCGGTGAGTTAGAACCAGGCTCCCTGGCTGCCACCCCAGCCAGGAAAGGGGGAGAGGGAAAACCATCGGTGCTCTTCTTCCACCTTAGAGCAGGGTTTTTTGCATGCAGTGGAGACCTTAGCAGGAATAGGCATTGACAGGGGGTCTGCTGCCTGAGCTCCTCCTTGAACTTCTCAGCCAAATCCTGGGCACCAAAGAGGACCCAGGTTGCTCAGTGCTCTCCTGCCAGTGCCCCACGACAGTTTTACTTTGGCTAAGAGCTTGTCGTGGAAATGCTGCAAAGTGCTACGCTGCATTTCAAGAGCCGCTGTGTTCTGCTGCTCCCCCCCACTCCAGGACAGGTTTTCCATGTGCGTTGACATCCGCTTTTCCACTAGATTGGCCTCCAAAGTCCTTGTGCTCGCTAGAAGAGCAGCAAACAGCCCCCATCCTGGGGGGTCTTACCCCCCAAATCAACCGCTTCTTTGGGCAGCGCTTGCAGACAAGCGGCAAGAACTTCCCAAGCTAAAAGCAAGCACTGACCATTGCCCACAAAGCCACCATTGCAGCCCCACAGCACGTCCCCCCACCCAGGGACTGGGTGCCAGCCCCTGGGGAGTGACCACCGCTGCTGTTGCCTTTCAGCGCTCCCGTCCTTGTCGCGCTGGCCTTGATCGAGAGCGGGATGAAGTACGAAGACGCCATCCAGTTCATCCGACAGTAAGTCAAAGCGTCGTGGGAGAAAGCAGCCCTTTCTCCAAGGGAACGGGTTGATCCGGCGTGTCCCAGTGGGGTTTTTTTTGGGTGCTGGGGTTGCTTTTCTCTCCTTTGGGGGAGGAAAAGTGAGGTGCTGGTGTTGAGCACCCTGTTCCTTTGCATCAGGGCTGTAGGAGGCTGGGGCAGAAGCAGGGAGGATGCTTGGGGGGCTTTTGGCAGGCACCCTGCTTCTGGCAGCTGCCCCACATGTTTCCTTGCCAGCTCTCCATGTCCTGAAACTCGCAGGGTGGATGAGCAAGAAAAGCTGCTGGGGTCAGTGCCTGTCTCCATCCCCAGAGGGTGGACACAGCTGCAGCCTCCAAAATCCCATCCTGCTCCAGGCGGGAGGGTTCAGCACCCCAGCGGGGGTGGGCTCGGGGTGGGGGGTCTTCTCTTGCCATACTGCTGACTGTGCTGGCCCTTCTCTGTCCCCGCAGGAAGCGCAGAGGAGCCATCAACAGCAAGCAGCTGACATACTTGGAAAAATACCGACCAAAGCAGAGACTCCGATTTAAGGACCCTCATAACCACAAGAACAAATGCTGCATCATGTAACCTCAGTGACCTCTTGCCAAACTCCGTGCACACAGACACCCGGGCACTCGCACACATCCCACCCCGCCACGTCCTCGCCCAGCCCCGCGCACCCCGCTGCTAGGGCCGGGACACGGAGCACCACCAACGTGTTCCAGCACCCACAGCGCAGTCGTCTTGCCAGACCTCCTCCCCCCCCCCCCAAAAAAAAGGCAGCTCTCTCCAGCTACAGGCCTGAGGAGGGGAATCAGTGCTGCCCTTTGACCCTTGGCGTTAGCAGGCAATGAGCTCACATGACGGTTCTTCATCGCCTTCCTCCTCCTCCTCCCTTTCCCCTCCTGTTGTGCTGAGAGGGCTGGGCGAAGGGTGCTTGATTTGGGGTGGTGCAGGCAGCTGAGAAGGGATGGGGAGCAGGAAGGCTGGAGCACCCCCAGAAAAACCCGTTCCCACCTATTCTTTATAAATAAGGGCTGCAGCAGCGGGGACAGAGGTGGGGACAGTGCAGTGGCCTCAGGAGGGAAGATGGTGATAGCAGGGAGAGGTGAAGGGGTTTCATAGCTTGGTTCTGGTCTTGTGGCCTTGGGAAGGGCTGAGCTAAGTCCTCCTCACCACCATGCCCTTTCTCCTGGCCCCTCTGCCACTTCACCATCTCCCCATTGCCTCGATGCCAGCTGCAAATGGGGCTTGCTGCAGTGAAGGCAGAAGTTCTGGGGACCGCGGCGGGGCTTTGAGGCACCCAGCTTTGCTGGGGTGCAGGGTCAGCACTGGGTCCCTCAAAGTGTGGGGTGCTCTTATTTATAGCTTCCAAATGCAATGCACAGGGTGGTGGGTTCTCTCCCGTCGCGTCCCCATCACTGAGCCATGGCGCAAACCACAGTTCTGGCTGTGATGCCCTGGGGACACAATGTGCATCTCAGGGCATGTCCATGTCCTCCACCGCTGCAGTTGCTGGCTGAGGGACTGGGCTGCAGCTTTCCGGGGGGGTTTTGGGTGCTCTTGGCAAGAGCACATCACCAGCTTTTGCACCTGCCTTCCCCACATCTGTAACGCGGCGCCTGCCCCCCTGAAACCCCCCCAAGCACAGGCCCTGGTGGGGTGAACTCGGAGCCGCCTCTGAGCTGGGACATTAAACATCTCTCAACTTCCTGCCTTTGAATGCTTGCAGCAGCTGGAGCGGGGGGCACGCAGGGGGCACGGGGGTATTTTTTCTTTTGACAAGGATAAGAAGAGATTTGCTAATTAAAGGAAAAAAAAAAAAAAACAACAACTTTTTAAAAAACCCTGTTTGTCTTCCGCACGTCCTCTGGCCTTTCTTTCTCCCATCGCAGCCTAGTGGAGCCCAGGAGGTGACCTATGGTCCCCAAGACCAATTCCCACCACCAGGTCACAGCTGGCTGCCATCCTCTGTCATCCAGGTCCCACAAGATGCTCCAGGTATCCTTTGGGCTCACTGCTGCTCACCCTCTTGGCTGCAGAGGATCGCAGTTGTTGGGGCAAGGAGGACTAGTCATCCAGCGTCATGCGGTTCTAGGCTGCCCAGCTTGAGATGCCTTCATTGGCCTGTGTTGGGTATCTCCAAAGGTTTGTGTGCCTTCCGAAACGCAGGCTATCCAGGGACATTTGATTCAGAGGGTTCATCTCTTGGGATAAGCACTGAGGAAGGCTGGTTAGACACCCTCAGTACCTGCAGAAGGATAGGGGATGGCTTTGTGCTGCCATACATGAGCAGAAGAGGAGCTTGGAGCTGTTTCCAGCATCGGTCCTCCTCTCCCGATGGGACCCAGCCCTGCTGCACAGCAGGGAGGACCACTCCATGGGATGGGCTATGGTGCTGAGTGAGGTGGGGACCCTCCACACATGGCCTCAGAGTTACCATTCCACACACCTCTGGCCTGGCCAAGCCTCCATATTGTGGGACAGCCCTTGGTCCCTTGAGTTCCTCCTACCCCATTCCATGCTTTTAATTCCTGTGTCTTGTGGGGAAGGCAGCAATGGATGAAGGGTCTGCATTGGTTGGGAAGGGTGAGAAACTGGGATGATGAAAAGGCCTGATCCTGTATTAGAGCAGTCCTGCTGGCTGGGTCACCATCCCCTTCCTGCCTGGGTGTGTCCTGCTGCTAAAATAGGTTCTGCTTCATCCCCAGGAGCAGTAGGAGGTGGCTCAGCATTGCAACGGGAACAGCCCCAATCCTTCTCAGCCAGGAGACCTCACAGTCCCATGTGCTCCATGGTCACAACAGACCGTGCCACGACTTGTGGAAAATTCAGGATAAAGCATTAGGAACCACTGCTTTGCAGACTTGGAGATGTTTCGATCCTGGAAAGAGGAGGAGAAATGTTTTCCTCACCCATGCTTATGGAAGCATCGAGTGGCAGATTGCCCAGTGCAAGCAGTCCAGGGCTTCAGCCATGATGCTTTTGAGTTGGGCTTAGGATGGGGACAGAGGAGCTTGAATTCAGCCTCCTTTGGCCATGGGAACTCTTCACCTCCTCCCTAGTGGGTGTGATGGTGGAAGTACCTGATGCTGAGCTATGATGAGAGTCCACTCAAATCTCAGCTTGGTGGGCTTGTTTGGGGGACAGGCTTTGCTGTGCTGCTTCGCTTTAGGTCGCATCAACCCAACCACCTTAAAAATAGGAAGCTTCTAGTGTTAAGAGCAGTCCGTGACTTGGTACAATCCATGTGGCCAAATCCTGAGCACCTCTGGCTGGCAGAGCTGCATCTTGGTACTCTTCAGTTTTATGAGTCACTGCAAAAAAAAAAATCACACTTGTTTAATTGTCCTAATTTTTTCCTTGTGTCTCGCCCCTGTCCTGGAACTTATGTCACTTCCCTTGTACAGCTCCATGGACAGGACACCTCAGCAGCCCTGGAGCTGCTGTCCTTGCATGGAGGGTTTGAATCCTCTCCAAGGTTTTTCTGGCTTGGACTGCCAAATAGTTGGGATTTTTTTGATACGGGCTTGAGCTCCTACCTCTGAAGTACCAGCTCCTCGATGTTTCAGCCTAGAGACAGTTACAGGAAAATAACAGGCTGGGGAGTGAGGGGTCTTACAACCAGGTTTTGAGTTAGAAATCTGCAAGAAGAACCCAGTTCCCTGAAAAACCTCGGGACAGTTATGGAAGAGGAAAAGTTAGAGCTCAGTAGACACATAGCACGAAAAAAAGGCCTAAGCAGCCAAGGGCTCATGGTTTGGGCTGGTTTTGGAGTCTCTCCTTGTATGCTAATCCTCGTTTCACCTCAGCTGCCAAGATGTTGAAAGGAGAGCCTTAAAAACCTGATGTATTTGGTGATTCTGTTATTGCTCCAGTTGTCTCCATTGGGTCTTGGCAGATGTCATATGGAACTGACACCCCCATGGCTTTAGCTGCAAACCAACCACCTTAGTCTGCCCTTTTCTGCAGAAGCAAAGGCACAAACTGGGTTTTATACCTCCTCACCCCTATCCACCTCCTTCACCCCCTCCATGGAAACCCACCAGCTTTCCACAGTTTGCAGGGACTGGGCTCCAAACTGGTAGCAAGAGCTTTGGAGATCCAAGCGATGGCAAAACAGAGATGCCCTAACCATCGAACCAAGACTTTTAGACTTTACCCAGGCATCAATCATGGCTGGACCTCACATGGGGGAATAAATCTGAGCAGGAATTCATAGTTGTGTCCTCTCACCAGTGGCATGCATGTGTCCTTATCTCTGTTGCAGTTAAGAGGCTCATGTGTCCCTGCTGTTCTCTGTGTTTACCAGTCAGATGGAGCATGTGGTGGGGGCAGCGATGGGAAGGAAGCCAACGTGACCATTGCAAAGGGCCAGCTCTTTATTTAAGAAAGGTCTGGTGACGCCTATTTAAAGACTTTGCATTTGTAAATTCATATTACGAGTCTTGCAGCAAGGCTGCCGCTTGTGTGGTGCTTGGGCTGAGAGCTTCGAGTGAGGAGGTTTATGAGTAACAGATTTCCCGAGGAAGCAACGAGTCTTGCTCCATCTACAATAGAACGAGTCGCTTGCTTTTTTTTTTTTTTTTTTTCTCTTTTTCATTGGGTTTGTTTGGTTTTTATTAGTCCCAGTGGGGAAGCGCACAGGGAGCTTCGTGACTTCCATGCAGTTTCCAGGGTCTCGCATCTTCCTCGCTTCCAGCGGGCTGGGTAGGTGCAGTTTGATGGGTGGGTTTGGATGGGGGACCATCTGGTGGGTGGAAGATGCAGCTGGTTTCTTCATGCAGCCGGGGGTGGTGGTGGGGGGGGGTCACGGGCAGGCTGTGGCCACAGGCTCTATCAGACATTCCCAGGGAGGGAGGAGTTCCACCATGCTCGGCTTCCCTTTAGACGATGATCTCCCAATGAACTCCGACTGTTTCTTTCTGTGCAACAAAGAACTGCATATTTTCCTTTTTAACTCCGTGGGCAGTCGTAGTAGTGTGTAGATTAAGCCCAGATGACTTCTTTTTTCTTTTTTTTTTAATTTTTTTTTTTTTTTTGGTCTGAGCCATAGCTAAATTATTATACCCAACGCTTTTTGTATCAGGCGGCATCACTTTGAATATGCAGATGAGGTATAAGATCTTGACACTTTATAACCTTTTTAAAAAGAAATTTGTCTGTTTACTTATGTTGTGTGTAAAAAGGAAAAAAAAATGTATGCCTTTTAGTAATCACTTTTTTTTTTTTTCTTTTTTTTGAGTTTTATGAAATTATGGTGGTTACACTCCGGCAGTGAAATAAAAAGCGTTCACTGTTTTGTACATCCCTGTGTGCTTCGGTGCTGCTGATGGGGGGGTTGTCAAGATGGGGGAGACAGAGAAAGAGCCAAACTCTGGCCAAGGGATGGTGGCGGGGTGCATGGGGGGGGTGTTAGGGTCCCGCTGCCTCCCCTTGGCTGGAGCCCTCAGCCCACGTCCCATCCCAAATGTGTCCCAGCCATTCCCTGGGTTATTTTCCTCCTCTCATCACATTTCCCTTTCCTGGGAGCTCCCAGGATAGGCAACAGCGGTGGCTGGGAAAGGGTTGGACCTACTGCAATGAGATGATGGGCTGCAGCTCATCCAAAGTGGAGCCTGGGGCAGACAGAAGTGATTTGCCCAAGGCAGGTGCTAGGGGTGCACTAAGGGCTCCAGGTGTTCACATAAAGCCCTCTTCTCCATGAGCTGCTCTCTTCCGTCCAGCACAGTCACTCCATGTCCCATCTCCAACCCTTCCTTAGCAAAACATCATGCATGTCTTCAGTGGTGATGGCCAAGTCAGGCTTCCCCCACTTCCAGCAGACCCCCAGCATAGCCATGATCAAAGCAGGGCCAGGAGCCAGCACCTTGCCAGAGAGAGTCCAACCATTGCAGTATTTACTTGCAGTCAAAGTGAGGTCTTCTCCCAAGGAGAGTCTGGCAGTGGGGAGACCCTGGAGCTGGTCTGCAGCAGATGACTTGCCTTGGCTGAACAAGCTAATTGCATTGTTCACTTACCAAAGTGTGTCATGGTTTCTAAGTACCCATCTCATCATCAAATAATTGGCAGAGCCCATGCATGCCTTCATCCTATGTCCAGCGTGTCTCAACTGATGTAGATGGATAAAAGGTGCTGTAAGGTTCAAAGATGTTTTTTATCTTGCGTGGAAAGAGCTGACGCCATAGCAAGGGCTCTGTTGGACAAGCTGCCCGACTGAAGGCCTGTGTTGGGCACCCAAGGGGCCATGGCTAATAAATCATACAATGAAAGAGCCTCATCACCTGAGGTCACCTATGCAATGGTCAGCCCTTGTACCAGAAACCCACCAAATACCTGGATCGACTGTGACCAGCCTCTCTGGGCTCTGGCATGAAGCCGCACTAGGAGGAACCAGCTCCTAAATATGCATCATCCACTGGCACAAACACACCTGCCAGGGACACCTGGGTTAGGAAGATCTTGTAGCTGGAGATCTGACTGATTCTCCCTCCCTTTCTGCTTCTCCTATTACAGACCAGGTTAACAGCTAAATCTACCAGGTGGAGAGCAGCTGCTCAGTGACTGAGGTCTTGGGGCAGCATCTCCCAGTTGAGCAACACAAGACTTGTTCACCTCAGTTCACCCAGGAAGGTAGACTGGGTGGACTGGTCAGCACACCAGCAAGGAGGAGCTGTGTTGAATATTAGAGTAGACCTTTGGCTGGTGAAATGGACTGTTGGAGGGAGGATGTGCTGTTCAGGACATGGTCTAGTGGTCATAGAGATGTTGGGATGAAGGTTGGACTTGTTGATCTTAGAGGTCTTTTCCAACCTAAATGATTCTGTGATTCAAGCCCTTGGAGGTCTTCTAAGAACAGGACAGATGTTTTTGTCCCATCCAGTGTCAGGATGAGAAGATGGCCTCTGTAATGTGATTTTTATCCCTAACCCCACTAATGCTTTGTGGTCAGCTGTGGTCCAGCCCAGCTCTTCTTCAGGCTCAGAATCAACTGAGCAAGTTAAAACTGCAGAGGCAACTGATCTAGGCAGGACATGGGACACTCTGAGACATGGCAGGTACCTCAACATTTCTGCAGGAACTGGCACATGTTGTCTATGGGAAAATATCTTCCCTTGCCTGGGAGAGGGGGAAAGCTTAAATGACCTGGACTCAATGTTTTCTGCAGGAAGGGCCTGCTAGGAAAAGAAGTCAGATTTGGAAGATGTGAGACAGGTTTTGCTTACCCACTCTCACCATCCAATTCCAACTCCAGACCCCTCAGTCCTGCTCCACAGCTGGGACTCTTGGAGGAACCAGGCACTATAACATACCAGCCAGGCTGCTGAAGAAGCAGGCTCTTGGGAACCACCACAGGTCAACAGAGCCAGCAGATCTGAGCCAATGAAGAAAGGTGTGCTGCTGAACCTTGCACTAACTAACAAAGAAGGTCTGGTTGAGGGAGAAGGTTGGGGGCAGCCTGGGCTGCTGTGACCAGGAGAGGTGCCTGAGGACTAGAAAAAAGCCAGTGTTACTCCATTCTTCAAAAAGGGCAAGAAGGAGGAACCAGGAAATTACAAGCCAGTCAGCCTCACCTCCACCCCTGGAAAGGGGATGGAATAGCTTATTCTGGAGGTCATCTCTAAGAACAAGGAGGAAAAGAAGGTTATCAGGAGTAGCCAGCATGGATTCACAAAGGGGAAATCATGCTTGACCAACCTGATAGCCTTCTACAATCGTGTGACTTGCTAGGTAGATGAAGGGAAAGCAGTGGATGTTGTCTACCTCGATTCCAGCAAGGCTTTTGACACTGTCTCCCATAACATCCTCATAGGTAAGCTCAGGAAGTGTGGGTTAGGTGAGTGGCCAGTGAGGTGGATTGAGAACTGGCTGAACAACATTGCTCAGAGGGTTGTGATCAGTGGCACAGT
>VZZY01004052.1:175988-270500 GCA_013400335.1 Eurystomus gularis | reverse complement strand
CCATGTACCAGCAATGTGCTTTTGTAGCCAAGAAGGCCAATGGTCTCCTGGGGGCTTTAAGAAGAATGTGACCAGCAGGTCGAAGGAGGTTCTCCTCCCCCACTACTCTGCCTTAGTGAAGTCACATCTGGAGTATGTTCTGAGCTCCCCAGTTCAAGAGAGACAGGGAACTACTGGAGAGAGCCCAGCAGAGGGCTAGAAAGATGCTGAGGGAACTGGAGCATCTCTGTGACAAGGAAAAGCTGACAAACCAGGGGTTGTTTAGTCTGGAGAATAGAAGATTGAGAGGGAATCTTCTTAACGCTTATTAATATCTAAATGGTGAGTGGCAAGAGAATAGGGCCAGACTCTTTTCAGTGGCGCCCAATGACAAGACAAGGGGTAACAGGCACAAGCTAGAACACAAGAAGTTCCACCTACACATGAGGAAATACTTCCTTACTTTGAGGATGATGGAGCACTGGACTAGGCTGCCCAGAGAGGTTGTGGAGTCTCCCGCTCTGGAGACTTTTGAAACCCACCTGGACACATTCCTGTGCAACCTGTTCTAGGTGACCCTGCTTTAACGGGAGGGGGTTGGATTAGATGATCTCTAGAGGTCCCTTTCAACCCCTACCATTCTGTGATTCTGTGATCTTGGGGAGCTTTTGACCATCTCCAGTGAGTGTTGTCGATAGCAGAGCTCTTCCAGGGGAAAACATTCAACCAGCTCAGCCCTGGGTTAGGACAGGGGGTTGCTGCATCAGAAGCTGCTTCAAGGCTGCTGCAAGATGGATACTCGTGCTTCAAATCCAGGAGTGTGACCAGGTTTCCTTATACTTCCACTGGCAGACTGATGGTTCAGTACTAGTCTCAGTGATCAAAGCCAATTCGCAACAGGGCTTGAGGCTCATTTGTCTATCTCTCTACCCCAAGAATTTGAATCCAATGACTGATCTAACCCCACAGAGCATGAGAGATCCCAACACCACCATGTTCCTACAAGATCAATGAAAACAGCAGATAAAGGAAATACCTAAATGGCATGTCTAGTAGAGCACAGCCTAACCTTTGTTAGATACCCAAGAGTCCACTCAGAGGAGACATTACAGACATATGACCCATTGGAGAACTGCCCAGTGCTTCACCACTGTAAGAGACCACCCATGGGACGTGAATACAGGCTTTGCTCATGAAACCAGCTGGATTTTAAACTCTGCCCACCATGACCAAGACAGGAAGGCAAAGACCAGAGTCTTCATGGAGGCTGAGGAGCAGGAGCTTGCATGAACAGGTTGGTAAGCAAGGAAAGCTGACGCTGATTTTGTGAGCTTCCAAGTAATTACAAGGAGTTGGGTGGGGTAAATGGAGAAGGGGGGAGGAAACTCCCCTCATGCTGTTGCAGGCTCAAGAAGGCTTTTCAGTGAGATACCAGCTTGGAAGAGGGAAGAGCTGCAATGGAGTGGCATGGCCAGAGCTGTCCTTGGATTGCCGCAGTGCTCTGCAAGGCAGATCCTTATCTCCTCACATGTTCTGAACCACACAGCTGCAAGGGGCACTGCCTCCATGGTTGTGCAATAAGCAACTGGGCCTTCAATCAGCCTAATTGCTGCCTCACCTCCCAACCAGGAGGCCCAGGGGGACTTCTGAACATGGGCGCATGTGCTGAAGAAACACCCACCCATGCTCTTGTCTGTACATGCTGTCTCCTACCTGCCTGCATTCCTCCTTGCTCCCTGTCACCAAAACACATGCACCCCTTTGCAGGCCAGCCCCTGATTCTCTGTGTTAGGCTGTTGTCTCTCCATGCACAGGTTCCTGCCCTCCCTAAGAGGAGCACTGTTAAAGTCCATCAAATTTGGGTTTTCTGGAAAGGTCTCAGTTGGCCACTCACAGGTCCTGGATCTCTTCCCAGCTTGTGCCATGATTGGCAGTGCCCATGCTCAGCAGAGGAGGTGGGTACCTACAAGCCCTGTCACAGCCATGTATTGCAATGCCTTCAGTCCCGCCAACACCAAAATCAGTGACATCCACCCAGCTCAAGGTGGGTGTCCACAGTGTGATCTCATCCCCGGCTCCCTTTTCAGTCAGCAGAGATCAAGTAAAGAGTCAATACTGCAGATTCAAGAGGGACTGATCTTATCCTGGCGTGGATGCTTCTTTCAGAGTTCTGCCACCACAGAGGGACCCCAGACTCCCAGCTCACATAGAGATACCCACGCTGGAGACATCTAAAGCCTCGAGAGATGACCCATGGCTCAGTGCTCACCCTGTCAATGTTACTAACCCACCTCAGAAAGTCAGCCCTCTGCAGAAACAAGGAGGCAAATGTTCATAGAATCATAGAATCAGGTTGGAAGGGACCTTCAAAGGTCACCTAGTCCAAACCCCTGCAGTTAGCAGGGACGTCTTCAACTAGATCAGGTTGCTCAGAGTCCCATCCAGCCTCATCTTGAATGTTTCCAGGGATGGGGCATTGACCATCTCTCTGGACAACCTCTGCCAGTGTTTAACCACCCTCAGTGTAAAAAATTTCTTCCTTCTATCTAGTCTACATCCCCCTGCTTTAGTTTAGAACCATCACCTCTTGTTCTGTCACAACAGGCCCTGCTAAAAGGGTTGTCCCCATCTTTCTTATAGGCTCCCTTTAAGTACTGAAAGGCCTCAATAAGGTCTTCCCAGAGACTTCTCCAGGCTGAACAACCCCAACTCTCTCAGTCTTTCTCCATAGGACAGGTGTTCCAGTCCTCTGAACATTTTTGTGGCCTCCCCTGGACCTGTTCCAACAGGTCCGTGTCTTTCTTATGCTGAGGACTCCAGCTGAGGACACATAGGGTCTTTCCAGAGCATAGCAGGAGGGACCATCAAACTGCTGGCCAATCTCCTTGCAGCATAGGATATGGTTGGCTTTCTGGACTGTGAGCACACATTGTCAGCTCATGTCCAGCTTTTCATCCACCAAGGCTGCAAGGTCTTCAATAAAGTCTAGACCAGCTATGATCCAGACCCATGAAACTGGATAAAAAATACTTTATGAGAGCCACCTTGCTCCCCGTTTGCTACACACTGAGACATGATTAGACCTTTCCTTGCTTGCTTTGGGCCACTGCTGGCTGTCACAGCCAACACTGGCTCTTTTTGGGCACAGAGTGGCTCTCATCTCTGCTTCTGCTTGGGATCAACCCTTTCGCACCATCTCCACCTGAAGCCATTGTGCTGTCTGAAAGGGGTCTTCTACATTCCCTCTGTGCCCAGGGAGACATGCACCATCACAGAGGGTCTGTGCAATGATGGGAGGCTGCAGGGCAAAGGTCTCACCTCCCCCAGGACATGGAGGACCTTGTGGGTCTGGGCATGAAGCACAGGAGGGTGGGAGGTGCTGCCCTGCTTGCATGGTGGTATCTGGAAACTCCCATGCTCATAGGCATGAAAATGTAGGGCAGAGCTTGGGTTGGGAAGAAAATGAAAATGTTCACAACAGATGTAGCTGAGAAGTCAAGTGGGGAATTAGGAGCTTCTTGGCAAAGGTGCAGCAACGCGGGGCACCAGGGGTGGGTTTTGCCCTGCGAGCTTTCCCTTCAAGCAGACCAAGGAAGGGAAGGAGAAACTCTTTGCCCAGACTTACGTGACCATTCCCATGGTTCAGAAAGGGGGTTCGGGAAACCACTGCTCCATGGCGTGACCACAGCACGGAGCTTTGCGGCCCTGCCTGAGCTGCTCACCAGGCAGGGCCTTGGGGCAGAATTTGTTTTAATCATCAGAGAGAGCAGACATTTGAGTGGCAGGAGGGGAAGAGTCTCTGCACCCAGCCTGGGAAGGGCTGAGTCACTCACTGCCAGCGCCAGCAGCTGAGAAAGCGCGGCTGCCAAACAGCCACCTGGAGCTTTGTCAGCTCGTCCCTAAAAGACGAAGAAGGAGGGGGAAAGACTCGACTGCCGGCTTCTCCCGCACCCCACCAGCGAGCTGCACGCAGCCAGCGAGCTCCCTGCAAAACCAGTGGCTGTGGAAAATGCCCTTCCCTGGCTGCAGGTGCTGGTTTCTGTTGCAACATCTCCCTTGGGGCTCGCAGAGCAGAGGAGGTTGCATGGCTCTCCCACAGCAACCAGGCTGCCTCCAGGGACGTGTCAAGGCCAAGCTGGGGCTCGGTCCAAGGACCGGGGGTGGGAGATGATTAGAGACCTGACAGCTCAGCGCTGGGACAAGCACGACGCAAGCGCTGCCTCCACCTCGCAGAGATAACTGTGAGGCTGGCAGTGCTGCTGACTTCAGCCAGGGATTGACTCACCTAAGCCAGGG
The DNA here is from genome assembly GCA_013400335.1 of Eurystomus gularis. Taxonomy (NCBI): domain Eukaryota; kingdom Metazoa; phylum Chordata; class Aves; order Coraciiformes; family Coraciidae; genus Eurystomus; species Eurystomus gularis. The sequence continues at coordinate 266,225 of VZZY01004052.1, read as the reverse complement.
CATCTTGTCTGGATACCAGGTGGAGACAGGGAGAAGCAATGCATTTAAATGAGCTTTGATCTTTGAGGCAAGCAACACTGGCTTGTTTTGCAGTGCTCAGGCAGCCGTGGGTGACAGTGGATGTGCAGATGGGTTTTGGGGTGCCTGGTTCAAGGCACTTGTTTTCGGTGAAGGGATGCTCAGCACTCCAAACAAGGGCTATCATAAAAACTCATCTGGTGTTGACAAACAGCAAGGCCAAACATCTCAGGGGCTCTTTCTGCATTGCGAATCTGCTAGGCTGAGGGACACAACACAGCTCGGCAGAGCGGAGAGACACATGTCTGTAACTACTCCAGCTGTAGCCAAGAGACACACCTGGGAAGCAAAGTTTAGTCTTCCGGGTTGCAGCTCCTCAACTTACTGTATCTGCAGACTCAAATCATAGAATGCATTGGTTTGGAAAGGACCTTCCGAGGCCATCTAGTCCAATCCCCCTGCAGTCAGCAGGGATGTCTCTTATTAGATCAGGTTTCTCAGAACCCCCATCAAGCTTGATCTTGAAGTCTGGGAGGATTTCAGGATAAAGCCATGAGCAAATGGGCTGACCCCCATAGCCGACCCTGCTTTGAGCAGGAGTCCTCCTGAGGTCCCTTCCAGCCTGAATTATCCTGTAGTCCTATGATGATCCTAGAGAAGAAAAGAGTATCTTATAGTTCATAGGGTGCAAAACTGGATCACCGAAAGAGACTCCAGAGAGGTACTCCCCTTGGTGCATGCACCTTCTCCTGACACTGCAACTGTCTCCTCCAGCTCCTTCTGTTAAGAGTTAAGGTGTCCATAGCAGTAGAGGGAATTTTGTCCAGACTGCATGGTCCCCACATAGACAATTCAGTATCCTCTCTGAATTTTGGTCACCAGAACTTTGTGCACTTGCAGCTCAATGGCATCCTGGCCAGCAGATCAAGAGAGGTGATTCTGACCCTCTATACTGCTCTGGTGAGAGCTCAGCTGGAGTGCTGTGTCCAGCTCTGGAGCCCCCAACACAAGAAGGACATGGACCTGAGGAAGCAGGTCCAGAGAAGGGCCACAAAAATGATCAGAGGGCTGGAGCACCCCTCCTATGAAGACAAGCTGAGAGAGTTGGGTTTGTTCAGCCTGGAGAAGAGAAGGCTCCATTGTCCTTTGGTCCCTCAGCCAGCCACTGGGGTCCTTTTCCTGCTGGTTGATCTAAAATCTGCATGGAAATGGCTTCATACCAAAAGGGACAGATTGGTCCCTATGGCTGTGTCCTCATCCACCTCATTTTTCTCCCCTCCCAGCTTCTTCAGGAGAAATTTTGCCCTTATTTCCAGCTCACTGGTGGAGAAGGCTGCATGGCTGCGGGCCTAGGATTTTCCGCTGAAGAAACAGACCCAGTCACTAGTGATTCCCCATTGATCACTGCTTTTTGAGATCTGTCAGTTAGCCAATTCTTAGCTCATTTAACACGTGCTCTACTGATGTGTGGTGGCTTTTTTTTCCTGCTGGAATGCCACGCTGTACAAATCTCATATTTTAGAAGCATGTTGCATATGCAGTTATGTTTGTGAACCAACCTCACAATCTAAAAGAATGAAATCAAGTTGGTAGAACAAGACCTCTTTTCCATAAAACCCCATTGACTGGCATTTATTCTATTTCTGTTCTTTCTGCTTTCATGAATCAAATTCTAGATCAGACTGTTATTATTAACAATCAGCCTGTTATTATTAGCCTGACATCACTCCTAGACATGTCTGGCCCACAAAGGCAGTTGAGCTGCTCAGTAGGCTCCTGAGGAATAGCGCCATGTTAACATGAGTACTGGAGACCAGGAGAAGATATTGGCCCATGCATCAAAGCCTTTGTATCTTCCAAGTAACCAAGCTCCAGTCTTGCTTGGGTTGGGCCTGAAGCATCTGCTCTATGTCTAAGAACCAGTTTTCTTATTGGGTCCTGAAGTTTTTAGGATACTCAGGTAGAAGATAGATATAATCTAAGCTCACAGGGGGTCACTGCGTCTCCCTGTGGCCTTGCACAGTGGCCAAGGAGAGGAGGTGACTGCATGGAGCTTGGAAGATACCCCAAGTGAGAGCTTAACTCACGTCTCCAAGCTGTTGGAGATGCCCAGTCACAGTGTCTATGTGAGAGCAATATGTTGTGGTCTTTGACCCTCGGGCTGTAGGACAGCAGGGATCGGGCTGGGTGTGATGCACAGCTGCAGGAAGCTGTCCCTGCCCTGAGAAGCTTAGGAAGCAACAGCACCATTTTAAAAACATCAAACCCTACCCAAAATGAAGGGGTGAAGCAGCTGACCCACTGAGACCACAGGACCATACCATCAAGCCCTATTTGACCGTCTCCATACAGACCCTTCCTGTTGCCTCATCTCAGGCTCTCATTTTATTCCACATGTGCAGCTTCCTCCACAGTATACACTTGAATCCCTGACCCACCAGGTCCCCTGGAAACCCTTAAAACTTCAGTGTGAAAGAGAAGATGCTTCATATTTTGGAGCTGGTACCAAGCCAGATCCTGACGCCCAGTTCCACCACCTTCTTGCCCTGAACTCACACTCCAGCCTTCTCCTCTTGCAGCCTGCACTCAAGCAAAATCGTTTGCATGCTAAAAAACCCACCAGCACAAAGAGCCAGCCGCCCACCCATGCTCTCAGCCTGCCACCGGGGTAGAGAATCCCCGTCCTTAAGGACGCAGCCTTGAACAAAAGCCATGGAAATTTAAAAAAAAAAAAAGAAAGAAAGTTCCTCTGCAGCCTGACCTTTTATTGTCTGTAAGGGGCTGCCAAACCAAACTGCGCCACGGGTCCTTCCCGCTCCTTGCATCTCGTCTGAGATTCCTCCGCGCCCTGCCGCGACTCATGCAGTCACATCCCCAGCTATCCCCAGCTGTGTCATCGGGTCTCCCCAGGAGTGAGGAGAACAATGAGGGGATCCTCAGGGTGGTGTGGGTGGCTTCCTCTGCCTCCATCCGGGGAAGGAGGCCCTGGGGAGAAGGCTCGGTGAAGGGTGGGATCTGCAGTTCCTGGCGTATGGGACAGTCCGCAAAGGTGGAAGGGCATACGCAGACTTTTGGGGTTGACCATGTTGGAAGGACCAGAGGGGACACAGCAGGTTTAAATAATCTTCTCCCCTCCAAGGCCCATTCCAGCCACTTCAGGAGGGAAAAAAAAAAGAAAAAAAAAGGAATAGAACAAATAATCCCACCGCAAATGTGTGGTGCCAGCTGCCAGAAGAAAAGCTTGGCTCTGGGCTGTGTTTGCCCCAGAAGAGCCTGCCTCGTTTTTGCTGCCCTTCATATTTCCCCACCACCCCCCTGTTCAGCTCGCGAACTCCTGAGGACACGAGCTGAGTTCAAGCGTTTGAGAACCCTTCGCCTGGATGTGGCAAGCTGTGCCCTCCTTGCCTGCAAGCACACAGCCGGGGCTTGTCCACATTAGACAGAGCCGGCTGCCTCTAATTAGCAGCGGGTGATAAATCCGTGAGGGAGATGACAATCCAGCAGGATGAATCCAAGCATCCTGCCCTTTCAGTTCTCCTCCTCCCATCACACACAGCTAGGCTTGCCCAGTCCTGTCATCTCCTATGGCAATAAGCCATCTCCCCCGGATGGGGAACGAGCTCGATGGCCACGTGTGTAGCCCCATCTGATGGACTAACCACACAGGACATTGCTTTGTGCCCTCATGTTGGGAAGCAGAGGTTATCCTTGCCTCCTTATCCTGCTGGTGGTGGAAAGAGATGCTGTGAGGTTTCCTCTGTTAGGCCATGGAGAGGTTCAACCATGTGATCCAGCATGGACATACAGCGCCAACTGGCCCGGGACCCTACGCCACAGAATCACAGAACCATTATGGTTGGAAAGGACCTCCAGGGTCATCAAGTCCAGCCTTTGTCCTAGCATCTCTCTAATCACTACACCATATCCTCAAGCACCACATCTACTCGTTCTTTAAACACCTCCAGGGATGGTGACTCCACCACCTCCCTGGGCAGTCTATTCCAGTGCCTAACTACTCTCTCAGTGAAGAATTGCTTCCTAATATCTAATCTAAACCTCCCCTGATGCAACTTGAGGCCATTTCCCCTCATCCTATCATTACTAATCTGAGAGAAGAGACCAACACCAGCCTCGCTACAACCTCCTTTTAGGTAGTTGTAGAGGGCAATAAGGTCTCCTCTCAGTCTCCTCTTCTCTAGACAAAACAAACCCGGTTCCCTCAGCCGCTCTTCATAAGGCATGCTCTCCAGCCCTTTCACCAGCTTCGTTGCCCTTCTCTGCACCCGCTCCAGCACCTGAATGTCCTTCTTGTACTGTGGTGACCAAAACTGGACACAGTACTCAAGGTGCGGTCTTACGAGTGCCGAGTACAGGGGCACAATCACCTCCCTACTCCTGCTGGTCACACCGTTTCTGATACAGGCCAGGATGCCATTGGCCTTCTTGGCTACCTGGGCACACTGCTGCTACGGCAATCACCACTTTGGTTTGGTAGACAGCTTGAGTGAAAGACCACCCGGTCTTATGGTTTGCTTCATTGACTGTGTGTCGCCTGTAAAACAGGCTGTTGCAATTGCAAATGGGATTTGTGGAAATTGTCATCCTGCGTGGACAGCCAAGAGAGGTGTTTCCCAGCTTGCATGCCCCCATGAGCCTTGGTCCAACCCACCACAAGAGACTGGAACAGGCTTTAAAAGCCAGTGTGCCATGCATGAGGCTGCCTGGAGACCCCAGCACCAAGAGCTGAGGGAGCTATGAGTGTGAGCCCTGGCACTAACATAACATGCAGGAGCCTGGAAAGGGGCCAGGTATGTCAAGAGGAGAGGGATGAAACCAAGCAGGTTGGCAGCAGAGCAATGGCAAAGTACAGGATTGTATGGGGTTTCTGACAGCCTTCTCCACAGCATGAGGGGACAGTCCATGCCTGCAGATTGATGCCTCAGCTGGGTGGCACATCATGCTCAAAGTCATGGTCCCACCTTAGAACCTGTCTTTGGTCCCAACTCACCCCAATGTCTCTTGGTCACTGTACATCCATGCCCCTGCCACCGGTCCCCACTCTCCCCAGCCAGGGCAGGGCCCTGTTGACCCAGAATACCACCTCTGCACATTTCCAGGGAGACAGACTTGGCTTGGGACAAGCTTCAGACAATACCTTTCACACCTGGGGCCAAGAGGAGGGAGGCACCAGGACAGAGGGGTTCCTATGGATGGAGAGACACAACTCAGGCCATTTTTTCACCCATTATATCAGTGAGGCTCTGCCCTAGATCCTGCCAAGCACAAGGAGGCCCCCTTAGTGCCATGGTCCCCAAGGCCAGTGGCTGCTCTTCCCCTGCAAAACTGGAGGGAACATAATCTCCTCGAGGGCTCTTCTACTCAGCATCTTTTGGGTTGAAACTTCCCAAGATGATTCACATAAATCTTGCTTCTTTAGGAAAACAAGGGAAAAAAAGCTGGGGTGTGGTGTGAAAGCAGCTTGCTGTGCCAAGAGCTGGGTTTGCAGAGCCTTGCCTGGTGTCTTGCAACCCTGCTCTGTGATTGGCGCTCTTGGGACACCATAAACCATCACTGAGACTGGCATGGTTTGGGGGACCATCAGCCCCAGGGGTAATGGAGAAGAGCGTCTGCTCTGCAGACCTGCAGGAACTGCTCTGAGCCCAGCCCTGCTGCAGGCCAGGGTGGACAAGCTGTGAATTCATCCCAATCTAAGGTAAAAATGGACTCAAGACCATTTTTCAGCTCTGGCCCCTGAAAGGAAAATGCACACCTCACTGGGGTGTTTCTTCAGTCTTGTACAGTTGTGCTTTGGTTTGTGGTGCATGTCCCATCGCACCAGACTTTCTCATAGTGGAAAAAGTGAGAGAGGATGTTGGAAGATGCAAGCCTCAGGTTTGGGCTTAGGCCAGGGTGGGATGTGTGCTGCAGAGGGGAGGAAAAGAGGAAATGCAGGACATGGCTTCACAGTGATGCCTGGTTACATGTGGGGACACCTTGCTCAGTGCTGGACGTTTGTGGAGGCATTTCAGTCCCTGCCAGCAACCTGGGGAGATAAACATTACTGTTAGCTAGAGGAGGAGGCATCAGGTAAGGGTATGGCCATAGAGCCAATAAAGTTTGGAGGCTTGGGGTGTAGCCTCGACTCACAGAATCACAGAGTAGTAGGGGTTGGAAGTGACCTCTGAAGATCATCGAGTCCAACCCTCCTGCTAGAGCAGGATCCTAGAGCAGATCACACAGGAACCACTGAGCTGCTGGTTAATCAATTCTCCTTTGGAGCAGCCTGACTCCTTTCCTGGGGCACAATTTTCACTTGGCTCTGGAGTGATAGTGGCTGGCACAGTGAGGACGGCTGGGACACATGGGTGGGATGGGAAAACTGAAGGTCCATTGGGCCGTAGCCCAGCCCAGCTGTGCACAGTGCATCAATGCCCTCTTCAGGAACCGTGCAGCATCATCACACCCTGCACAGGGGTTTCCCCATGCAAGACAACCGGGCACAGTCCTAAGGCAAACTCCACGAACTGAGGCAAGAGGGGGAGGTAGCAGAGCTGTCATTCATGGCAAGGCAAACTCATTTCCCCTTCTTTCCTTCCCACCAACCTCCTGACAGAAAACTATGGGGAAAATAAAAGGCTAAATAGAATAAAAAATATTTAAAAATAAAAAGGACCCGGGAGCAAGGTCTTTGCAGCTCCAGTTGGAGTGGACTATCCCTGAGCAGACCCTACAACACTTGGACACAGCCAACTTGTCCATCCCCAGGTGGGCCAAGTGAATGGCAAGTACCTCAGCAAAGTCGACAGCTCCCTTTCATGAGATTCTTTAAAAAGAAAAATGATAGAATTAATTGCAGTCCAGTTAAACACACCAAATAATCATTGCTGGAACCTCCATCATCCTGTGCTGTCATGAGATGTGAAAGAGGTAGAACAGGTCCACCACTCAGAGTGGGAGCAAGGAGAAAGTGAGATTTGCCCTGCTCCAGCACCACAGACCTAGCCCCGGCCTTCTCCGACAACAAAACACATGTTGCAAAATTTTTTTCCTGTTGGTATGTGAGGGACCTAGGGATGCAACAAACACTTCTGGAGCCTACTCTTCTGCAGGTGCATCTCATGCCAGCTGCAGTAGGTATGGTGCCTCTGGCATCAGTAATGTCCGGTTGGCTGTGGACTTCTTGCCACAGCCCATTAATAGAAACAAGCCTGTGGTGGCTTTAGGCAGAAGCAGGACTGGCTGGAGGACTCATGTGGAGCCTCTTTCCTTGGCCAGGAGCTGGAGTGTCACCTCCTGGGGAGAGGCAAGTGGCATTTGCTCTGGAATGCAGTTATGCAGAGCCTGCCACACCTGACCTTCAGGCTGAGGTAGTTTGGGGATGGCTGATAGCTGCCTAGGGCACCTCACCTGGTATTATTACTGAGAAGTTCACTCCAGGCTTTCCAGACACTTGGGCCTGGTTCCCATAGGATCTCAGACCCCCTGACTTTTGGATAAGTCCAGGGTACACCTAAGACTCTCATGGCTTGAGATGTCAGGAATGGCATGTCTGGTCATCGCAGAGCCATGGATGCTGAAATGTCATGAGGCTGTCCTCCACATCTCCTGCCTTCCTGGCTCAGGTGGATGCCACCAATGTGGTTAACCAAACCTTCCAGCACCATGGCTCTGGGACACATGAGGGGAAAGACACACGTTAGCATGAAGCTAAGAGACCTCCACATGTCCCCATCTGGATGGTCCCTGACAGCCTGGGGCTCTCAGCTTTCTGCTGTAGACTCGTAGGAAGTCCAGCACCCTCAGAGGGTTTATAGTGAATATTTTTCAGTGTTTCTCACCTGCTACTCCAGGCTTTGGGAGAATTTCAGCCATTTACAGCAAATCAGTGCTGGAAAAACCTACTGGTGTAAGAGAAACAGCCCCAGCGTGTCATCATCCCAGATGGTGCCATGCAGAAGGGTAGGAAGCTGCTGCAAGCATAGATGTACTGCTCCCTCATGTCTGTGCTCTGGTCTGCAGAAGAGTCTCTTGCAACCTGCAGGAGAGCAGATTTGCCAGGGGTGGTGGAAGGACCCTGTGCCTTGCACAGCAAGCGATACTGCTGTCACCAGGTCTCATCTATGAGAGGAGCAAGGCAGCACATAACAGATCTCCAAAAGGTTCCACCATGTGGTATTAGAGGCATTGTTCTGCCACCTTGGAAGTATAGAAGACAGAGCAACATGTGGAGCAAGCTGGGAGACCTCTCATTGCACCTGAGAGTGGCCCAGAACCAGAGGAAATGTTGTCCAGCACTGCCAAAGACTCACTACATCTCTGTCCCTCAGCCCCATGATGAGTGCCAGGAGCAAGTAGCTATAGGAGCTTGTTCTTGAAATAACTCCATTGCTGCTGCCTTTGGAGCAGCTGGACCAAACCCTTCTTGAATGGTCTGTCAGGACCAGCCCAAGCAATTATGCCTAGATGCTAGCTTTTAAGAAGTCTAGAGGTCTCCAGATCAGTGGTGCACAAGAGATACTGCTCTTCCAGAGATTTTCCAAGAGGAGCTTCACATCACCTTGAGAATATATTACTTTTACTGAAGTAGTACATCTCGCCTTGGCCCTTCAGTGCATCTTGGATAAAGTATTCCTTGGCGAATGCAAAGGCTGGGGAGTTAGGAGCTGTCTCCTGATGACCATTTACTAGTAGTAATGTACAGAAGGCGGCTTTCCCAGTCTTGGATCAAACACAGCATAGGCTGGTGCACCCCAAATGAATAGCAGTTGAGCAAAATGGCCAGCTACCTGTTCAGCTTACAGGTGAGGCTGGATCTTCATGGATCCCTAGATCAAACTGGGTAATGGAAGCTGAAGCCCATGAGCCACCTCGTGAGTTTTGACTCAGGTCTTTTTCTCCTGCAAGTCATTTGGGCTCATTACTACGCCGTCATTATGTGGGGAGCTGATGTTGAAAAAATGGTCCCACCACATGGTGAGGCAGATAGATGAGAGTAAATACCTTTGGTTTGTTGGGTTTTTTTGGTCCTTTATCTTAATTACACAATTTGAATGCTCTTGGGGGTTTTTCTCTGCTTTTCTTCCATTGCCAATAGGATAGGTAATAATGCCTTGTGTTTCCAGGTAGCCCTATGATGTGCTTGCTTATTGGGCTAATAATTACTGGGAAAAGATTAACAAAGGTCAGATATTTAAGTAGTTGCTTGAAGTTCATTTTTTTTTGGTTAAACAACAGAAACTTTTGAGTGCCTTGACTGGTGCATCAGCCACTCATTGGCTCCATAAGACTTGTGCTTCCTCTGTTCTTGGACTAAGTTAACAAATATTTACGTGCTGAGGCTCTGATTCAGCAAAGCACTCGGCTGTGTGCTTAAATCTCCTTGGCCTCAGTGGCCCTTAAATGCAACCTTGTATAACTTGCTAAATTTGAGGACCTTGGATTTTCTGGATAACAAAGACAACATGTGTCATTGCCAAACTACAGGTCACCAAGTCACATTGCTGGCTAGCACGAAGCTCTTCGTCCCTTTTGTTCTCTCTTCCATGTGAAATAGTAGCTGATGAGGTGATTTTCACATGGTTTTACTTTTTTTTTTTTTTTTTGGTGGCAATGTCGTTGATTTCTAAATGGCCTGTACCAAAATCTTAACCTTGATTCTGAGTTTGGAGGGTTCACTCTTTTTTTTTATTTGCTTCTTTGGTGGTGCTGGTAGTGCTGCAAGGCAATCAGGAGATTTTCTCACACCCACGAGGTGAAGAAAGATTGCTGAGAATGTCTAATGTCCCTTTTGTGAGTGAAAATGGAGAAGGACTCACTCCGCAGGTAGCCCGGGGGTCAGTTCTCCACAGGGAGGGTTCATCTCTTCATGAGGCTCATAAAGCACCTCAGAAGATCAAACCCTCTTACATTCAGTTGTCGTGGTTTAACCCTGGCTGGCAACTAAGTACCACGCAGCCGCTTGCTCACTTCCCCCAAGCAGGACGGGTGAGAGAATCAGAAGTGAGAAAACTCGTGGGTTGAGATCAAGATAGTTTAACAGGTAAAGCCAAAGCCACACACACAAGCAAAGCAAAACAAGGGATTCATTCACCTCTTCCAATTGGCAGGCAGGTGATGAACCATCTCCAGGACAGCAGGGCTCCATCACTCATAATGGCTACATGGGAAGAAAAACGCCTTCACTCTGAATGTCTCCCCCGCTCCTTCCTTCTTCTTCCCCCAGCTGTTCGTTGCTTAGCATGATGTCATATGGTCTGGAATATCCCTCTGGTCAGTCGGGGCCAGTTGTCCCAGATGTGTCCCCTCCCAACTTCTTGTACCCCCCTAGCCTGCTCACTGGTGGGGTGGGATGAGGAGCAGAAAAGGCCTTGACGCTGTGTAAGCCCTGCTCAGCAATGACTAAAACATCCCTCTGTTATCAATATTGTTTTCAGCACAAATCCCAAACACAGCTCCGTACCAGCTACTATGAAGAACATCAACTACCCCAGCCAAAACTAGCACATCAGTGCTAGTTTCTTTTTTCCTGGCTCTTGCACTCCCTCTGCTGATCCAAATGATCTATTAGAACAGAGAGATGGTGGTGCCAAAACTCAGCAAAGTGCAGGGTGAAAACAGCTGTACAGCAAAAAATGAACCAGCTCATCCCAGATGGAGATCACCTGATGTTCAGGGGGCAGAAGGGAAAAAAGCGTAGTGAGAAATGAAGATGTGGCATATGCAGTCCCAAAGCAGAGGGCTTCCAGCAGCTCCAGCCTGGGCATGAACTTCTTCAAAACCCCATATTCCTCCCCATTGAAGTCCCATCTCTGGAGAAGATCAAAAGTGGTAGCAGCTTCTTCAGTGGGACAAGAGCCCACCTACAGAGTTGTCTGAGGTAGAGCTGAGCTCCTTCTTCTCTCCAGCAGTGGCCATAGCAGAGATCATAGGATTCCTGGGATAATTCAGGCTGAGGGGCCTAAGAAGGTTTCTAGTCCAACCTTTTGCTCAAAGCAGTGTCACATTTAGCAATCAGCAGAGGTTGCTCAGGGCTTTCTGCAGTCTGGTCCTGAAAACCTCCAAGAATGAAGACTACACAACCTGTCCCATGTTTAACATCTTCACAATCCATCTAGACCCACCTCAGCCTCTCTTTAAGTCAGAAACAAAGTCTTGACCTGGCACAGCCAAAGCTGTATCAGGCTGCAGATGCTCCTGCACATCTGCCTTTGTCACCACTATAACAAGTCCTTCTGGGTACAGAAAAGAAGCTCAAGCTGAACTGTTGGAAAAAAGCAAGTGCCCGAGTTTAGAAAGTAAAGCTGCCAACCCCTTTCCTTGGTGCACCCACACACCAAACCAGTGATCTTCAGAGCTGTTAAAGAAAGTTAAAGACAAGACTTTAAAGGCAGAGGAAGGAGGCAAGGACTTATATCAGTGTCAGCAACTTTTCCCTTCAGCTTGCACCTTGAGGGGCTTCAGAATCTGAGGACCCTTTGCATGGTTTCATCCTCCAGGATGGAAGGGCAGGAGGCAGCTCTCCACTCCCCCATCTCTCTCTTCACAGAACAAAGCTGTCCACTTCCTTTTTCTGCCCCAGCCTTGTGGTAACAGCTCAGGTCATGGTGGATGTCTGCAGTCCAAAATACCTGGGAGGAGAAGAGGTAGCAAGGGGCCAGGTGGGATTCACCTTACACCCTCTCCAAACCATGACCAAGGACATCTGTCTGTTGCCCACCCTCCTCTGTGGATGCCCTTTGGTCTTTTGGGATGAACTTCAGCTCTAGTAGCACATGGGATGCCTACCACTCAAAAAAACAAACCCAAAATAAGAAGCCTCGTTGTTCAACTTTGTAGGCAAGCTCTGTAGGCCAGAAGAAACATAACCCACAGGGGCCCAGTTAACCTTTCCCCAAACCGCTTCATCTTTCATAAGCCAAAAAGACAAGAACTAATGGGGCTGCTGGGAAGCAAGGGAGAAGCAGAGAATTGCTCTATGTGTCCTTTTGAAGGTCCCTAAAGGAAAAGGTCTCTGACAACGAGTTTATTTTCATTAAAAATGACAGGCCCAGCTCAATCAGTCAAATAAACAAAGCAAGTCTGTAGAACAGCAAGTGCAAAAGGTCCTGGGTTATTTATAAAGGGCTTTTAAGTATATTAGGCCTAACACCAAGATAAATCAACCCTGCTAGGATTCCAGAGGCATATCACATGTGGCTCTAGCTGTTGTCAGCTTTGTGCTGGAATATATTTAGCGGCCTGTTATCTTCCAAGCCCTCACTGCTTTTTCCCTAGTGACTCCCCTTTGAAAATGAATACATTGAGACCAGACACAAGTTCCTGTCTTCAGTCACATATTGGACAGCTCAAATCCTTCAGAAGCATTCAGATCCTTGCCATTGTATTCAACAGATACTTTACTGTCCAGCATGTTGTGGAATGGTGAAGGACCCTCTTCAAGACCAGGTTTGCTCAAGCCAACAGGTGGGTTTTTTTTTCTGAGAGAGACTATTCAATACAGAGGGTCACCAACTTATACCACTGTGAACATCAGTTCAAATAAATATGAGGGATTACTTCTCAGCTGGTCAGAAGGAAGATGAGGATGTTTGGGATCTTGTGGGACTTGCTCACATGGCCAGTTGAAGACCCTGCAATCCAACTAAATAAAATGTGAGTGATATGTGAAAGGGATATTAGGAGTTGAGTCTGCTGCCTCTGGCCTCTGGGATGTAGGACTCTGGGAACCAAGGCAAGCCACAGGAGCAAAGGAGGTGAGAGGAAGGCTCAGGGTAAAAGCTGTCTCCTTCACTTTGAGAGCTGGGCCCAAAGCTCGTAGAGCAGCTGGAAGAAAATTAAGGGTTTGATCCACCTAAGACACAGAAATACCTCATTTACTGGCAACTAGTTCTTCATGTTCAAACCCTGGGCAAAGCCAGTGCTAGGAAATAGCCACATGTTGGCCTGCTGCTGCCAGCTCAAGCTCTCTGCACTTTAGATCACTCCTTACAATGGCATGGGCTTAAGAGGACTTCTTCTACAGGGCTTCCTTCTCCAGTCCCACCAGCACAACTCTGCACCTTCCCAGAGGCAGGGTCCAGCCCAAGTCCAGTATGACACAGCATGTCCAGGATTGCACAGAGTGAAGGAGGATTTCAGGTGGAGATCGACTATAAAGGTGTCTACATATAGATGCTTACTGCACACTAGGAGTGCAAGCTAGTGTCCTAACATAGGCATTTCATATCACATGGGGTATTCCCACTGACCTCCAACTGCCACAACAGGAGGATATAGTGTCCCATGGGTCTATCTGGCCTTCCCTATATATGTCCCAGGTATTCTGAGGCAGCTCAAACAGTACCAGATGCTTAGGCAACTGCACTGTTCTTTCTACATCCCAAAAAACTTGGGGGAAACTTGTCCCATTTAGTGCCTTGCACTGTAAAGCTGGGGATAGGCCCATTTCTAAGTCTCCTTTCAGATTTTTAGTGCTCCAGCTCTTGTTTGGAAAGGATGCCACATCATGGAGGTGGTGGAGTCACCATCCCTGGATGTGTTAAAAAACCGTGTAGACATGGCACTTCAGGACACAGTTTAGTGGTCATGGTGGTGTTGGGTTGATGGTTGGACTTGATGATCTTAGAGGTCTTTTCCAACCTTAATGATTCTATGTGAGGGGACGTTTGGGTAGAGGAAAAATGTTCTTAGAGCAATGTTCAGATGAGTGCCCATCCTTGGGATCCTATTTCACCCACCAAAGAACTTGGCTTGTCTGTACATCCCTGCTGGAGCAATCTGGACAACTGGATTAGCTCTTCCAGAGAGGATTCAGAACAGGCTTTTCATCTTCATTTTATGAGAGGTCAGATGTCTCTATGTGCCACTGCTTGGGAAGGTGATGACATTCTATTATCATCATGAAGCCAAGGCCAACCAAGATAAGGTTTCTGAAAGGGCATGCAGAGTGGGACATACCCGATTTGGGGATTCCTTTGAATATGCTTTTCATTGCCAAACACCTCAGCTGTTTTAAATTTATTGAAATTAACTCTGGTTTAGTAACACCCAATAATTGTCTAATTGGTTTGAACTAATTGACTACATACAGCCCAGAAGATGCCAGCTGGTGACCCCCTGCCTCTCTGAAAAGGCTGTGGGAACGATCAGCAGGAAAGGCAAGTTTTGCAAAATCAAGATTCGCTGTGAGAAAAAGCTGTGGTTTTGCTCAAGTAATACAAATTTTGTTTGTTTGTTTCTTCGTCTTCCCAGAAATCTCAAATCAAATATCTTCTTTTGGATTAGTTTAGTGCCAGACATTTGCTTTTACCTTTGTGCCACAACACTCGGAGCCCCAGCAGACTCATTGCTTCAGCTGAGCCATGCTGGTGATGCCCGTGAACATGGGTTCCCCGTCCCTTTGGCCAGACAAGCAGATGAAAGCACTGAGAGAGAAGAAAATAAAGATTTGGCTGTTGGGTCTTATATAGGGTCTTCTGTAGTCTTTTGCCCCCATGAATAGGAAGCAAATCTGTTTTTCCAGGGTGACGCTCAGCTCTCTGTCTTAAATACACAAGTTAAAGTATAATTTGTCTTAACTACAAGAGTTAGCCAAATTTTAGCAAACTCTAATGAAAAGCAGGGTTCTGGCCTCCACTGCCAGTTGCTTTTCTCTCTTTTCTCAATCCCTGCTCTCAGCAACTTGCTGTTTGATGCCCCAAATATTTCTGAGGGGAGAATCAAGCTGGAAAATGCAGACGATCAAGGTGATCTCTCCTTGAGCCCCGCAGTCCAGCAGTGCTGGGCTGGGACCAGCACACCAGCATTGCTCTGGTCAGCTGTAAAATCCCAGGCGAGGATTTTCAAGCTGGAGCTGCTCATAGCTGGTTAATTCCTGGAAACTCGCACCAGGTGGCAGTGCCAGCCCATCTACAGCTTCATCTCTCAGCTGAAAAGGCGAGCTCTGAAGCATCCTTGAAGTGTTTGGGGGTTCTTTTGTGAAAGAAAGGAAGAAAGGAGAAAAGGAAGGGAGGAAGAAGGAAAGAAGGAAAGAAATAAGGAAAGGGAGGAAGGGAGGAAGGGAGGGAGGGAGNAAAGAAAGAAAGAAAGAAAGAAAGAAAGAAAGAAAGAAAGAAAGAAAGAAAGAAAGAAAGAAAGAAAGAAAGAAAGAAAGAAAGAAAGAAAGAAAGAAAGAAAGAAAGAAAGAAAGAAAGAAAGAAAGAAAGAAAGAAAGAAAGAGAGAGAAAGAGAGAAAGAAAGAATAAAAGTAAAAGAGAAAACAGCCATCACTATGTTCAGGACAAGGAACCATTTATAGAGGTAAAAGCATGGCTGGATATCAGGGGTCAGAACAGAGTGGGGATGGAAGGTGCCAGGAGCAAGATCAGGGCTGAGCAACACAAGCCATCAAGAAACTGTCCTGTCCATAGATATTCTCCACCTCAGTGGGTTAAAAGCAGCTTGTACAGAGCCCTGACAAATGCATCTGTCTATGGACACCGATGTCTGCTCCCACATGCGGCGGCACTGACCTTGCAGTGATACTAAACAAGTTTTGTTGTCTCTGAGTCTTTTGATGCTCCTCTCCAGCAGCTCCCAGGGGCCCAGCTCTGGGAGACAGGCTGCAGCCACCACTGTCTGCCTGGCCACGAGCATTTTCATCACCCGGATGCATGTTCCAAATGCTCCCAGAACCTGTCAGGGAGCTGCTCAGTAAACAGCAATTGGAGTTACAAAGCTCATTCCTGGATGGGAAGTGCTGGATGGTTGACAGGCCAGGTCCTGCACATACTTGCTTATCTCTGGCCATGTGGAATCACAGCCATGCAACCGAAAGGGCTTGTCCTGCTGCGGTGGGTGGGAAGTAGAGCTTGCACCATGAGCTCTATAACTCTATGTCCTGCCCATGCATTGGCTTGGATTGCGGTGCAGCATGAGCAGGGTTGTGTGCTATGCACAGAAACCTCCTGCGTAGACATAGACAGTGTGATGAGCAGAGCTGGACACAAAACAGGCCTGCCAAGATGTTAACTAAAAAAACCTCAACTTTTTCTGCACAAGCCTGTGACATGCTGGCCTAAAAAGCAGCAGCCAGCAAGGAGGGGGTGGCCCTCTTATCCCACTGAGGATACACAGACCAAACAGTGCTGGTTGAAATACAGAACTTGCCACCCTGATACTTCTCTGTCCAGCACTTTAGATTTATTATTTCTACCTGTACAAGAGTGGGATGTGATTTACATAGCCAGATAAAGCCTGGCCTCCCTCCTACCCAGAGGTGAAGGATGGCTTGGGGAGGAGGCAGGGAGAAGGTGGTTGGGTTGAGGAAACCAATCTGACCTCACTGGGACATGGCATTTGCCATTGACTGCCAAAGAATAAGCATCTGCTCTATGCTCTGGTGGCTTGAAAGCCCTGGCCACAGCCAGTAGAAATTTCCATTCCCCATTTACCCCTGCAAGCACAGCCTGATCCCAGGGGAATTCTGCACCAGAACAAAAACATGTCCTAACATTAACATGTGCAAAGGTTTAGACCAGGCTGTCAAACCCTGATCATTCATTGTTTAGCAGTTATGGATCCAAGCTACATAAACTGGTGACAGAGTACACTGGGAATTCGTCCACCTTTCTCTTCTGGAAACCCTCAAGGAATTTAGACATGATGTGCTTAATAACCCTGCTGATCTCTCCAGTCAGTCAGGCAGATGTGTTTGCAGGTGGTGCCAATCCCCTTCGTGACAGGACAAGCACCATCTGAGTTCAGAGAAGGACCAGGGAGGGCAGGATGCAGGCAGCTTTGAGGTAGGTACCTGCCCAGGGTTGTCTCTCCCTCCCTATTCAATAGGGTGGGTAATAAAATGGTTTCCTTATTCTCTGAACTTCTGAAGAACTTTTGACTCAGGGAAAAAAAAAAACCCTAAATCATCAAGTTTTTCACAGAAATTCAGAGACAGTGGGACAGATGCAGCTACTTTTGATTGGGCAGTCCATAGACAGGTCACTTAAATGACCTACCACAGTTCACATCTCTGTTTCACCCTCAACCAACTCAACTACCCAACTTCCGACCACAGCCATAAGTAAGCCCATATTTACCCTTGTTGTTGCAGAATCACACAGACTGGATGGCTACCAACCCTGACCAAAGCTGGGCTGAGCCACAGCAGGGTGCTCAGAGCATTGCCCAGTCAAACCAATAGAGCCTACATGGTAAGTCTTCATCACTGCGAAGACACATTGCTGCCACATCTGTGTTGAGTTGCTCCACTTTGTAAAAGCCAGTATTCACAGGCAGAAGGGATGTGAACCATTGTCATCCCTCTGCTATGGGATTTCCACGTCCGCCAGGCTCAGATAAAATGTCACACAAACTCCCTTCCTCTCTGGCTTTGACCACAAATTCAGTCTGGGACCTGAGAAACTTTTCTCAGCTAAGGTTTCATTGGAATTGGTATGTTCCCATGGAAAGTTTCAGTTTTAATTAAATCAGCAGTTTTTGATGAAAAAAAAAAAGAAAAATCATCAGAAAGCATTCTGGTCAGATCGAGACAGATTTACTAATATCTACCCCAAAAGAGACCTTCAAGACAGGCTTTTGTTTCACTACCAAGATGTTTGGGAAAGGCTATGCGCTTTCGGGTTATACCCAGCAACCTTCTTTCTGA
Organism: Eurystomus gularis; assembly: GCA_013400335.1. NCBI lineage: Eukaryota > Metazoa > Chordata > Aves > Coraciiformes > Coraciidae > Eurystomus > Eurystomus gularis. Next base: position 248,563 of record VZZY01004052.1, on the reverse strand, counting down.
TGTAGAAACATGGCATGAAAGGTTTTGGATTGATGATTTTAATATGCCTGTCTTTACTCGATTAGGAGTGTTAGTGTTGGCCCGCCTTAGTTCTGTTGAAAAAACTTTTCTGGATTCAAAAATATATTTACTGCAATCCCTAAATTCTTCAGCTGAACAGGGAAAGGAGATTGACTCCTTAATAAAGACTTCCTTCCTCCCAGTGTTATTTATTCGTTGGATAAAGATAGGCTAAAATAAACATAAATTACTGGTAAAGACTTAAAAACTTCAGTGATTAAAACATCCTTCTCCTGTCAACAGTCCACATAAATTCCTTGATTCTTAGGACACAATTTCTCCAGTTCAGCTGAACTGATCTCAGATGGCAGAAAAAGCCAGACTTCATCACGAATAAAGGTTGCAGATTTTTGGAAATAAAAATATTCTGAAATGCATGGAAAGTTCCTCTGATCTCCCCAAATTGTAGATCTACAGTTCGTTGGAGTCTTGGTCAGATAAGGTTTCTTCTCCCTGACCTTCTGTCATATTGCAATAGTCGCATGTGTTGTTTAGCCCTGTTCCTGTGTCAAACATTTGTCTCAACTCTGTGCACCCATGAAAGGTTATCACTCACTGCTTTCCACAACAAATCCCATGCAGAAGAACGATCCCTCTTTGGAAAAGATTATTAGAAGTGGACCAAAGCCCATGTTGCCCTCAGGGTTGTCCCATTCCTTTCATGAGGAGCACATAACATGGAGCTCATTCTTTAAACAGACAATGAAGCACTTTCAGGCATGGGTTTATGGCAAAACATTGATTAGTTTGTTATATGGCAGAGGCACCTGCTGTTGAGCCCAAAGGAAAGCTAAAAGGGAAGAGTTCAACCTGAGGCCACTTGGGCAGTTACTGGTCAAACCACCTCTTTTCTTTTTGAAGCTGCTTATATGTTTAGTCCTTGGAAAAACAGATCACTTGAGAAAAACACAAAAAGTACGTGATCATCATTTGGCTTCTTTGGACCATCACGAGACCCTCACTGCAGTACCGTGTCCATACAGGCCATGCAGATGTCATGATGGAGATGTTCAGATACTTCAGCACCTTGCAGGGGTCAATCAAGGAGCAAGCCAAGGAGCCTTTCTCTAGTGCCAAGCCATGCCTCTTCCTCTCTCCTCTGTTCTTAAGTCTTTTTCTCTACTCTCAGAACCACCTTCAGCAGGGAGAAGAGGATTTCTTAGAAGTGTTGGAAGACCAGCTAGTAGCTAGGTTAAGAGGTTTTCAGTACAGCATGGACTTATCTTAGCAGTGAGCAATACACACCTCTTGGGATCCCCCAGCCACCAGACTTTGAGTGTCCGAGAAAAGGTATAAAACACGTCCATTAAACTAGCCATGGTAAGGCAAGCCAATCTTCAAAAATAAGGGCCGAAACACTCTCCTGCTAGCAGGAAAATATCATGCATGCTAAGCACAGAGTGGGCAACTGCTTGGCAACTCCCATCCATTCCCAAGGGACAACTCTATGTGATCCTGCAGGATTTGCCACCATCTCATAACGCTGAGAAGTTTCTTTCCCTGGAAGTCCCTAAATAAACTTTTTTAATATCCACAATATGAACTGATCCCAGCTGCTCCAAAGACTGTGTCACAGATCAGTATCAGATACTGACGTAACACTCAAGAAGTTTGCCTTCTTCATTTCCCACCGCTTGTGATACCATATTTCACAAAAGTAATCATCAGTAATACTCAGCCAGCAGCTCAGAGGCTGGAAATGATATGTTGAAAGGAGATCTGCTCCTGCTCTGAAGGATTTATGCCAACTGACTGAGTTTCTATGGACAACTAGGGAGAAGAATTGCCTCCAGATGGTAATAATGTTGCTGGCAAGTTTTGAGGTTCCTGCTGGTTGACACAGACTCGGGCTAGGATGGGGCATCCCATGGAGAACAGGTGATCACAGACCTTTCTCTGGTGGTTTGATTACTACAGCCCCCTGCAGAACTGGCTTTGGGATGAGAGGCTTGGGATTTATTGTCCTTTGAGACCAAAATACGATGTTTCTGCTACAGGCTATGCCTTCTACCACGCATTGGCAGGGCAGTATGAAGAAGATGCTATGAAGATGTTATGTGCAGCTGTAACTGTCAGGGTTGCATTTTTGCCTGCGATAATACTTGTGTGCCAAGGCAAAACTGATCCCCTGGCCCTTGTCATGTGCTAAAAGCAGAGATAGTCAATGGGCCTTAGCTTGAAGTGTTACTTCCCAGCAATCTTCATTTGAGACTTCCTCCTTCAGTTTATTAGCTGCAGCCTATCAGTCTCACAGGGGTCTTCTCAGGGGTCTGTTCTACAGAGGACAGCCAGAGGTCTAGCTCCATCAGGTTTCTGTCTCCCATCAGAGCCAGCACTTGCCTAGGAAAAGGCATGCAAACAAGGCTGGACTGCAGCAAACCTTCTTCCTGCTTTTGCTGACCTCATGATGCAGTTCACTACCCTGACCTGTAGCCCATGGGTCCTGCTGCATCCCAGATCATCTTCCCAAATCCAGATCCAAGCAGCAGCCCCTGTTCGTCATCATCAAAGAGGAAACACCCTTCATAGCAGTCATAGCCAGCAGCAAAGGGGTTTGCCAGCTCTGCCCATGACCCTGGGAGGCTCCAAGCTCATCTCTCTCCCTACAACACCTTATCACCCTTCTGGGTCCAACCACTGCCCCATGATAGCCACCAGAGTGGGTGTGAGCTCCCTTGAGGGAAATGAGACCGAGGTGTCAAGGGATATTACTGCACTGACAGCTGGATTTACACTTTCTTCATCTGGTCCAGACGAGCTTTTCACAGCTCATTGCTCTGCTTTCTGTCCAGCCCTGCTTCTTCCTCCCTCCCTCCTCTCCCTTTATGTATAGATATTTTATTGCAAACACTCTGGCTTTTACGACCGGATTTTTCACGCTCTGGCCCACTTCCCCCATCAATTCTTTTGTCACTTTTACTGTCAGCTGCTCCTGGATAAAAATAACAAGAAGAACCAGGCTTCGTGAGCTGGTCTCCTTGCTTAAGAGAATGAGCAGAGAGCAAGGGGAAAATGACACAGAATCATCAGGCTGCCTGTCAGGAGAAGCAGTTGCTAATAATAATATGCTGGATGAAGAGCATGGTGCATTGTAACTTACTACTTAATTGAAAGGCTGATCTGTTCTTCTTTGTGGTCCTCTTCTTCTGACCAAAAAGTGACTGTGTGTTCATTAAAGAGCCTCTCACAGTCCACCACAGCCTAAGCTGGAAGCAAACAGATGCTGCTGTAATTCCCCAGTGACACTCTGTTCCTCTCAGAGCCGTGCTCTGTCCTGCTCCCACCCAACCATGGGACCCACCAGCCCCTCTCCCAGGCAATCCATAGTGACTGATGGCATTGTGCCATGAAGTTAAATCCGGAGGGAAATTCATGTCTTCCCTGGAGAAGTTCACAGGCCTGGGGCAGGAGGGTCTTGCCTCACAGAGCCATACCAGCAGGGTTTCATTAGGAATGGGAGAAACTCCAGAACCAGGAAAGGCAGCTGGTTCTCCTTGGCTCAGTCAAACCTCACTGCACTCTGAGAGCTTTGCAGCAAAGAAATTAGAACAATCTCTAATTACGCACTTGGAGAAACTAATGCTGGTTTTCTACCACCACTGAATAACCAGAGAAGGCTTGTCTTTTGCAGATCTTCACAAGAGCTTAGCCAAGTAGGGTTGATCCTACTTCTGCTCTTATGCCAAGCCCAATAGTCACTATTTCTATGTCAGCAACATTAGCTGTGCTGGGATCACACTGGAACATCATCTTTTATACTGGTAAACCATTGGCACAGCCCTTGGCATGACCAGGGACAGTTAGCACGCTCCTAAATGACTGCCCAGCACAAAAATCAGAGGTTAGCACTGGGCGTTTCCAACCAAGCAACTTGCGTACAGCCACCTTGCTTTGGGTGTAAGGAGTGTTTTGAGCTGGCATTGCAGCTGCTGCCCTTCTGGCCTGAGCACCACTCAAACTGTAGAGCTTTGTAGGACTATTCCTTATGTGACCAGAAGTCAGCGTTGCAGCCAGGGATTTTACTAGTGTTCATGTTTACTTACAAAAAAAGCTACTGTGACTCATCCTTCACAGCAGTTCCCACCTGCTGTGAAGCAGCAGATCTGCTCTTTGCTGGTGTCTGTCTCCAAGAAAGCTTTGTCTCCCTGTTTGTCGTCCTTGCGCAAAGCTGCTCTCCTGGCTTCCTACCCGCAATTCAGGCCAGCACCCCAGGCCTTGTGTTACAAGCTCCAAGACACCTCCCAATCTGGGCCTTTCATGATTCCACCTTCTGCTCCTCTTGCTGTTTGCATTCCCCAAAAGATCTTCCTTTTAACCTTTCCACAACAGATCTTCCCTGGCTGGTTCTCAGAAAGCAAAGAGAGGGCAAAATTAGGCACTTTTCTTCTCCACAGAACAAAGCTGTGGGCTGCTGTCCTAGCTCTTTTTCTTTTCTTTCCAAGGCAGGGTTGACTGTGCTTCACATGGCAGCTCACGAGGATTAGTGGGAAATCACCTGAGCAATGCTTCCCAAGGTTTCAGCCATGTTGCACCATGCATGTTCAGCATACTGCTCCAGAGGAGAGAGGCTCAGGAGGCATCAGACCACCACCACACATGGAGCAGCAGTCCCAAAGCCAGCCTGGCCTCCCTGGCATTGCAAAGGGGACAGCAGCATCCCTGTAGCCATGCTAAGATCTTAACTCACCCTGGTCATGGAGACATAGATGCCTACAAAATGTCTCTCTTTCAGTACACTGCCATTTTCTGGTAGAATGAAAGCCAACTCTTCAAAAGAACCCAGGCACTGCTGCTCCAGGAATGGAGAACACAAAATTCATTTCACTTTACTGCAGGCATCCAGCAGTTAGACATTAAATCTAGGTCCATCAATTAAGCTTTTTCTCTTGTTAGTATCTGAATGGACCATCCCACATGTATTGTAGCTGAGCCTTCTCAGATGTTAACTACTTCTGATAAAAATACCTTCCTGTAAAGATGAAAGATTTTCATTTAAGTGGGCATATCTGCCATGTAACATGAGTTACAGCAAGCAAGGGCTGAGCTTGTCAGAGAATTCAGTTCCTTGCAGGGAAAAAAAAGACTTAATTTAGAGGCTAAAAATTTTCTTCTGAAGGGAACGCTGAAAAAGAATTTCTCAGTGCCTTCTCACAAGCATGGAAAGGAATGTGGTACAGCAGCTCACATACACCTGGATAACGCAGCAGCTCATCTCCAGGGATATGACTGTCATTTATATTACTAACTAAACAAAGATACTAAAGTTGCACTGTATTTTTCACCTGCATTAATTATACCAAGAGTATCTCAGACCAAATGACACAACTGTGACTCTAATTGGCCGAAAAGCAGCTTCCAAGTTGACAGGAAAAAAAAAAAAAATTCCTGTCCAAATTGGATTCAAATGAGTATATGTATAATTTTGAGTTTCCTAGAAACTGGAAGCTTTCCAAACATGGTGCACATGCCACAGAATTGGCATTTTATCAGTTCCAAAGCCAGTAGCAGCAAAATAGAAATGGATACCAATTGCTCTGCGTCGCCGCAGGCAGCACCCACGTTCCCCTGCTCCTGGGGTTAATCGCTACATGAACTCACCCAGGGCTCGAAAACTGGCAGGTTCAAGAGTTCCTGGCCCATAATCCTGGCCAGGTTCCACTAAAGCCTAACCTTGGGCTCAGTAAAATCTCTTTAAACCCAAGTTTTTTCAAAGGAAGAATTTCGTGTTTGCTGAATGAGTATTTTCTCATGACCCTTTTGCTTTAGCAAAAAAAAAAGCAAATGGGTCATTCCAGTTGCTACAGTAGGTCTTTCCTATGCCTATCCTTGGTTTTACGTGGACATCTGTGCAACTTCTCCTACCCAAGCAAGGGCAAATAATGCATAATATTACTACATAGCTAATAAAAGTAGTTCATGTCAGAGATAGCCTGGAAACAGGAGATAAAAACCACAGATTAAAAATAACTTAAACCCAGATGGAGTCAAGGTTGAGAGCATAGCAGCAATTAACAGGGCACAGGTGCCAAAATAAAGCATTACAAACACTGGAAATGCACTTTGAGATTAAATTTTTAAAAGTCCAAGCATGTTACTGTAAAGAAATGCAAAGTTAGGATAGCCAAAAATATTAACTCTGCCCCGTAGCAAGTCCACACAAACGCCATTTCATTATGGTAAGTGCTCTAATTCTACTTTTAAGTCACCAGATAGGTTGAGCTGCCCAAGGTCACATCTGGCACTTTCACTTTTCTCTTTTGTGATGCAGCTCAGGCAAAATTAACAAACAGACGTCAAGAGGTTTAAAAAAGTGGTTTTGCAAAAGTACATGTAGGCAGTGGAATTTTCTTGCAATAACAGTCTTATTGCTGGAGTTGTTTAAATCTAGACGAGGCACTTGAGAATGAAGCGAAGAGACAATCTCATTTTGCTCCTGCCGGGGCATGTGGACAGGATGACCTAACAAGTCTTTCCCATCTGCCATCCCTGTGGTTCTCTGAGAAATTAAATCCCAAGAGACTCAGGGCCTGATCCTGAGAGGTGAACCCAGCAGACTAGACTTCACCCTACTTAGGCTTACTATAAATAAGTTTGTGTCAGGGCCAATTACTGGCATTTGCCTCTTTCTCAGTCCTTTCAGTCAGATCCTCCTGGCGTTTCACAATGTGATTTTTCCAGCAATATATGGATTCCTTTCACTTCCATGGTTTTCCCAGCCATCTGACTCAGAAATGCGGGCTGACTTGGTTAAACCTGCGATGCCAATGCTAGAGGGATGGGCAAAGATGTAGTAAAAAAAAAAAAAAAAAGTCCCACACCCTGATTTTGCAAATATTTGTGCAAAGGAAAAAAATGAATCTGCCTCTCACATGTCTACCCTCTTGCTGAGTTTATAGAGAGTATGCCAACAGATGACTTTTCTGGCAGGAAAACTGGTGTAAAGAGCACACATTAAGTGAATGCTCAAAAATATTTCAGGAGAGTTAATTTTCATTGCACAGTCCTCATCCTAAATGTCATTAATCTCATCAAAGATCAAAAACATTACTGTGTAGTCTGTGTACCCTACAAAAAGTTAACCAGACATGAAAATGTCACTAACTGGGAAATATTTACTACAACTGGATGAAAAATAATATCCAAAAACATGTACAATCAAGAAAACCTTCATCCCCTAGGGGACAAATTAAAAACAGAAAAGGAGGCTAAATTCCTGGCATGTGTTATTTAACTGAATTACATTCTCAGCCTTCATTTTAGTTTTTTCATATGTGCCTTCCAATCTGGGGAATGGGAAATGACAAGATTTTAGAGCTGTTCAAGATTTTTGGTGGAAAGTTACTTATTTGTATAAAATCCACCATTTTCTCTCAAACTGGAGGTTTAGAAATGAAGTTGTTGTTTTTTCGTGTAATGATTTTAGCCACCAAAAATGCCCTGGGCAGACATTTCAATTAATCTAATGGAAGTTAGCAATTAAGTCCAGAGTGAGTTGCCGAGAATCAGAAAATTATTTGCACTCAGCTTTCAAACATGAAAAAACTGGAACTTTAAATGTGCTAAAAATGGCGTGATGTTTACAGAAAATGGCCTTTTTTCACATGTCCATCTGGGAGCAGAAGGTGGCCTTCTAGCCCATCAAAATACCTTCCCTATGTGCTGGCACTGCTAAAAAGATCAGCAGCAGTGTTGACGCCAATGTGCTGTGTCCTGTGACTAGCAGCTACAAGAATACGCCATCATCAGAGTTACTCCTTAATGCCCTGGATTCCTTCTTCTTCATGTTCTACTGGGTCAGATTCTGTCAAGGTATCAACTGTGGAAAAGTCATGTTGAACAAAAAGTTGGCATCTGATAAAGACAAGAGCTTCCAAGTTCTGTTCAGCAGGACACAAGCGTATTTCTGCAGCAAAAGTGGCTGAAGGATTTTTCCAGGCCTTCTCCAACACACACAGAGGTTTGAAAGCTGGCCAGGACCCTCTGCATCTGTTCCATAAGAATGGGTTCTGGTACAGGAGTGTTGCCTCGTGTCACTTTTTACAGTCTTCCACAAGTCAATAAGGAACGCCTCAATCCAGCCCAATTTCAGTCCAGAAAATTGCTCCTTGTCACCTCAGCACAAGATATGAAGGAGCCTGTTGATGTACAGATGGTGATTTTCTCCTTCTGGTCCATTCACTCGTTTCCATTTGCCAAGGTCTGTCCACTTTCCACAGGGAGAGCGTCCCTGGTGGAGGTGATGGATGGATCCAGTGTGTGGCTTGCCTGGAACGGTCACTGAACAACAAGAGGATTGTTGGTGATGTTAAGGTGCAATGAAGGAAATGTAGACCTGGTGCTCTGAGAGATGGTAAAGACCTGGGAACATTCCTGGCTTTCTGTACCCATTTCAATACAGATTGATTTGTGTTCATCTTGGACAGAACCACATCATGCATCTGAAGACAAGGTAACAAAGAGAATGTCCTCCATGCCCTGGTGTGGTTGTATTCATCATTCTTATGACCCCACCCAAGGCCTGTGTCTGGAAGGCACTGAGCCTAGTAGAAAAGCAAGGCGTTTTCTTCTCATGTCCACATAGTCTTAGCACTTCACAGCTGGACCATGCCCTGGGCCTCCACCTGGCCTGAGTGGGAGTTGGCAGCCCTTCTCTTACAGAGATAATCTGTAATTCTCAGATCAATAATCAGTGACAACGAGAAATGCATTTGTGGGAAAGGCTGGGGCCATGCTGGGGGATGACTCCATGTAAAGAAGAGACAACTTCATGCTCCTTCTCACAAATTTTCCCCCCTCTAAGCTGAAAGGTGGGCAGACCAGCAGGCACTGAGCTCAGAGATGACTGGACCTATTGCCAGTGATGGAGATGACAGTGCCGTGGTCTCTGCACCTCTCCAAAGGAGCTAGCTACCAGACTTCCCAACACAGTTCTGGGAAAGCTGTCACAGGAAGATCAGAGTTCTACCTAGCCTGCCCAAGCCAAGTCAAATACCTGCCGTCCACAACAGCAATGATGTGAGCCATGTCTTCAGTCCAGTTCATGCGATGCTTTCCCTTCCCAAAGTGATGGGTTCCAAGGGGGGAGAAGCTGATATCCATTTATCTGAGCCCTGGGAAGAGAGTTGTGAATAGGCAGCAAAGGTAGAAGGAATTAGGGCTACTCTGTGCGTGGTTGATTCACATTTCTGAACCTCTGGCCATGAATGGAGACTACTCCTCAAAGGAAGATCATAATCCTATCTCAGTCAACGGCAAAATGCCCAGTGATTGCAGTGGCAGCAGAAAAAAAGCCTTGTGAAAAAAGGGCAAAGAAGAAGGGCAGCAAACTCAGAGTTGCCATAAATGTGTTTGCACATCAGCTTTCTATCTGCAAAGGCTTCATGTGAGCTAACCTCATCCCCGTCACCACAAGCCGTCAGCCTGCGTGTGGGTGGTCAGGGCAGTGCTCACGGCAGGGTGGATGTATATCAACGAGCTGCTGAGCACCAGAACTCTGCTCAGAGGGGAGGTCCCATGTGCTGAGATTGCCCATGTTAGGTAGTGCTTAGAAGACACATGGATTGCACCAATCCATCATGCCAGACCAAGGAGACAGATGAAGGAAGTCAGATGTGGGGCTGGGAGCTTCCCAGCATTGCCACACAGCATCATCTTTCAGTGGCTGCTCATTCTCTATTGATTTCAGAGGCTGAGTATGTCATCATTACATCATGCTGCTGACACCGTGCAGAAGAAAGTGATAGCACTGGGAGGGTGGCATCTGGGTATTGCTCTGGAGTCTTTATTGCCCAGGAAAAGAGCCCAGGCTCCAAGGCAGCTTGCCAGGCAAGGATCCTGAAATCTCCAGCTCTGGACAGTTCACCTGATGAAGCATCCTGGAGGTCCACAGAAAGCCCAGTCTGCTCAGCAGCCTCCACACTAAGCAGCAGAGAAACACGGCAGGAGCCAGGCAGACATGCACTACAGACTATTTTGCTAGGAGCTTTATCGACTCAACTGGGTCTACTGGCATGTCAACGTATGTGCAACACACCAAGGCATGGGAGGGTCTGGACTATACTCCCACCATTAAGGGTAACTATTCTTCATTTGCCTGGCTCATCACATTGGCAGTTAGTCTGGTGGGGCATAAATGACTTCTCACTTTGTCTATTCACAAAACCTCTCTCCTGAAAATCCTACAGAGATTATAGACTTGGAGATGCAACAATTTTCTTGGAGACATGTCAGTTCTATTTTTTTTTCTTTTTCCAGGGGGGAAAGTCTTGGCGACCTTTTAGGGGAAAGAGGAAATATTTTTTAAGATGCAAGAAGGAGGTAGGTGCGACACGAGCTCTCGTCTTACTGAGCTATGACTGTCAGAAGAAGTATTAGGGCATTAGATTCTCAGGCATTCATCTCCAGCTCTTGTATAAACAGAATTCTAAACCATCAAGTAAAGGCTTTATCTCCCAGGGAATTTAACATTTTTCTTGAGTGCTCTTCAAAGGAAAAGAATGTAGTTCCAGAGCTTGACAACTTTCTTCAAGCCATCCTCATGGCTGATGGATAAACAAAGCAATTCTGGAGCAAATCATGACCAAAATGGCGAATTTTTCCTTGAACAGTTACACCGAGAGCTACCTTGCCTGCTTTGAGGGCAAAACAAGCTCCTGTCCAGCTGGCCAGAGGCCTCTTTGGAAAGAGGGACAGAGCCTGAAAAAGCCACAGAGAACGAATCGCTGACCCATATTGTCACAAGAGTACCACTATTTACCTCAATGGGACAGAAAAGTCCTACAATAATTGTACTTGAGACCACCTCTCCCCGATCATCCCTCACTTTGCAAAGTGCAGGGTACAATAGAAATCTATATGGCATGGCCATGGGGTCACAAGTCGAGGATAGGGGCATTGTTCTGAATAACAAACAATATTTCCTGTCCTTCTGAATTTGTCTGAGAAGAATGAAAATAAGATTAGTTTGCATTCATGTCATTTTCTCACCACCATCCTCCTGATTCACCTACCTAGGAGACAGTGCAGATTGAGATTTCCTCCAGATTAGGACACCCAAGTTTAGGTGCTTCCATGAGAAATTCCATGTGAATTCCATGTGAATTTCCACAACAGTCAGTGGAGTTGTAAGTCAATGAGCCTATAGCTCTATCCAGCTCAACTTACAGTAGATACTCGTCTTGAGGTGAATTCATTTGCCTCAAAGGAGACACCTGGAAACATCTGAGATGCCCAAGGATATCTAAAGACATCCACATGAGGCTCGTAAATAAGACATGGGATCTACTTCAAATGAGGAATGTTTTAACAATGGAATCCCATGCACAGCTACCCCATGGAGGTCAAAGACATTGACAAATCAGGTACTCAGGTATGTCCTCAGGAAAGCTTAATGCTCTGCTCACCGAAATCACTAACTTTGGAAATAATGTTAGGCCACTGTGTAACCTTTTCTGCAGGATCTGACAGAAGTCCATGCCTTTGGCTCACAAGGGTGCCAGATCAGTATTTCTCCTGAATGCTCTCCTCAGTGTCTGGTCTTCAGGAATTATCTACATTTCTTGTGTATGCTAAAGAGAATTGTTAGCAATGAAAATGTCACTTTGTTTGTAGAAATTGTGTGCCATTGTCTGTTCGGACTCTGGATATCCCCTTCCCTAATAATGCCTTCTGCTCTGACCTCTGGGCTGGCCAGCCTGCAGGCCAACCTGCCTAGCAGAAAGGCAGTAATCTAGGGAGATCCAGAACGTATCAAACCATAGTGAGGAAACTTCCACAAAGCTCTCTTATTGCAGATTAGAAAAGATTCATCATTTAGCCAGCAAAGGATCCCTGTAAAGTCTTCTGTTCCTATGATTTTCTGTTTGAAGCAGTCTGGATAGTCTGTTAACTCTGAGGAGACATCTCAAAAGGATCACTGTTCTCCAGCTCAGAGTCATGCTATATTAATACAACCCTTTCATTTCCAGAGTTCAGAAATGTTCATTGGTCTTCCTGCTGTGTAGGTGCGATTTCCCACTTATTTCTTGCAGTGGCTTCACTAGTGTTGGTGGAACCTCTACTCAAATCATGATCATCATGTTTGATACAGATTTCTTGGTCCTAGAAGGCTACATTTGAATGTCAGCCTATGTACACACTACCTCAAAAAGAAACATTCAAGAAAAAACCACCTGAGTCACCAGCCTGCCTAGCAATATCTACTAAGCCAAGGTTAGTATACACTCAGTGCTACTGCAACATCTCCATTTGACGTCGATCTCTCCACACTGTCAGTTCCTTCAGCATGGAGGCTGAGACAATAACAAAATCTAATCATGTTCATTTGCCCACTAAAATAAGAATTGTTTTGTCTCCATCCAAAATGCTTTCATTCCCCAGCTCCAGTGCACCAAGCTGTGTGTACATCACCTCTTCTGGACCCTTCAACCATCCTCTGGGACTAACAGGAGAACAAGCTGCGTGAGTCAGCATCCTGCCTCCAACAGTGGACGCCCAAGAAAGAACATAGGCTTAGAACAAATATATAACAGTATTTCCTTAAAACACTTCCCAGCATTCAGCAGCCTGTGGGTTGGGAATTTCCCAGGTAAGAAAAGGGATCTCTACAAAGTCTTCAGTGAACTTTTCTCCCAGACTTTTCCCATCTCTTTCTGAGCAAACACAAACTTTCCAGATCCACAACCTCCTGCAGTAAAGCACGTCACAGTTTTATGACACACTATGTCACCTCTTTCTGTTCAACTTGTCCCTCAGTAGCTTTCTTTGGTATCCTCCAGTTCTTGCACCGGCAGGGCTTGTGAAGAGTCATCACTTAGTCTCCACCTCTGTGCTGCTGGAGTAATATTGTCATATGACTGCATATGCTCTCCAGAGCAGGTCAGCAGAGGGAGCTGATGGTCTGAGCCCTTCCAGCAGCTTATGTCTCTTTGTGTGCTTCAGCTTTTAATGCTCAGTCTAAATATAAAACAATACCCATTGTTTCTCCCAGCTGCATGTCTGAAAGTTTCAGAGGAATACATTCAAATAGCCAATTAAGGCAATGCACTCAAAAGGAAGAATACTGGTACTTAAGATAATGTTTTATTCTGAACAAAGGCAGATTTCAGGGCTTGTCCTAAGACACCAGCCAAGAGAACGAGACAAGCAAGAGAAAAAAAATCCCGATTCAGACGCCTCGATGAGGTCGACACCTCGACCTTGGCATATTTATAGGCAGTTGCTCTCACTTGTATTATCAGAGCATGAAAGATCCTGCCTTGAATATCATGTACCATCAGGGTCTGCAGGAGCATAGCTTGACTTTTGCTGGAAACCCACTTTAAGCCTCAGAAATGTCATCTGAGGTCTCTATGCCTCAGTTTCTCCACTCCTCTATGCTTTGTCCACCTTTATTATAGTTGCATAAGGACACGGATCATGTCTTGCTGTGGTGGGTAGAGAAAGACCCAGCTAATGTGACCCAGACTGGCCCAGACTTTACCACTGTACATGAACCTTGTCACAGGTTCAGCTTGGAGGAATTAATCATCTGCAACTGCCTGAAAAAGCTCAGTTTCCAGAGTATTCACTCAGATTCTTGGGCATGTTTTCCCTGAACCTTTTCTGCACTGTAAAAGGACTTTGCCTCAGTGTGGAGGAAACCAGGATCTGGGGGAGTGTTGCATAAGACGAGGTGATACTGGTGAGGTCTGCCATGAGATCCAGGGTATGGGAAGCTCTGTCTGGAAGCCCTGAGCTCCCTACACGTCCCTAACTTGGGTCCTGGAGCCACCAGCTGAACTGGGTTCCCTGTGAAGCCAACTGCATCAGGACATCCAGGGGCCTGATGCCTTCCAGTCCTCCAGAAACAAGAGAGGAAAAAAAATTCTGGTTTTGGTCCGATTTGGACCCAAACCAGCTCATAAAAAAAGAAAATTACAACCTACACTCGATGACATTTCCCGCAAAGCGGAAAGCCAGCGAGCTCTCACTCCCCCCATCTCCCCTGGTTTTGGCACCCTCCAGAGCCCACGTGCTTTGGCCGAGTTTCGTTCAAGCCACAGCGCAAAGGAGCCTCGTGTCTCCTTTCTGGCAGCTGGATTGCACCACCGGGTAATTCTGTGGCTAAACTGTTTAAATAATGTTAATGACTTTACAAATTCACTTTCAAAACAGCCTGAAGTGTAAAGCCAGCGCAGTTGAAGCAGCATGCTGGGGCTTAGGCGTGTTTAGATAAGAGTGGGTGCAGAGTAAGCTTTCCGAGTGCTCCATATGAGCTACTCCAAAGCTGGGAACAGGAGAATTCTGCCTCTTAACTACAGCTCCTGCACTGCAATGGGGTAGATGTTTGCTACAGCAGGGCGAGGATTGAAAGCCTGCACAGCTAGAGGCTTGGGGGATTAGTATTTTTATTTTTCTTGGCAGCCGGCTGCCTCTGTGGCAGGTGCTGTTGGAGAAAACAACAGCAGATCCATCAGTATTCTCAGGTTTTCAAAACAGCAATAAATAAAATTTTTAAAAAAAATAAATAAAAGGCTTAGCTGAAGGTGCTAAACGTATGACAAAAGGTCAAGCTTTGACACGGGGCAAACCTGGCTTGGACCCACCTACTTGAGGCACAAATTGCAGCTGTCTGGCAAGCTGTCATGCTCTCAGCTTTTAGTCAGGATGCGCCCTGGCTCCTCAGCTGGGAAGAAGGAAGTTGAGAAACGCAATGAAGCTTGCTGGAGGGCAAGACTCAGCCGCAAGAACCTGAGGTGAGTGCAAGCCACAGGAGATGCAAGTCCAAAAGGCAGAGGTAGAAACATGGCAGTGTGGGAAGTGACCACATTTCCACATCCAGACTTTTTCTGGATTCAGCACAGAAAGCCCTCAGGGGATACCAGAGCCCTCCATGCTCATGTGTATTTGCACACCTACACCTCCCTAGTGCCCACATGGGCTTTGTGCCCACCACACAGGACATGACAGTCATAACAGCATCATGCAGGATTATCTGTGCCTCTTGGCAGCCCAGATTTCACAAGGGTCACCCACTGCATTCACGTAATCGCAGCTGTACTCAGTAATCTCTCTTGGCCAAATAAAAATAGGTTGGGGATATGTTTGTGCTTTGATTTACATCAGGATAAATCAACTGTTCTGCCCCAGTGGTTCCTTACTGGCAAAGGAAAAGTGAGATAAGGTCAGCACAGACCTTTGGAGTGTCTGCAGGAGAGATTTAATGTGTGACAGCATGGCTCAAACCCATATTTAGGAAACCAAACACACACACACAAAAAAAAACCAAACAACAAACTAAACAAATAATTTAGCACATATTTTAACAATATAGATGATCAGCCACTAAAACAAGTCACTGCAGGAAGGGTTGGATTTACCAGTTCTTGAAGCCTTCCAACCAAAACCAAGACCAAACTATGAATGTAGTGTAAGATTTGGGTTTGTTACCAAGCAGAGAAGATAGGTTTGCAGCCAATGTGCTGCCATCCTCACACCAGCTAAGGGGACACCCAGCCATGACCAGATAGGTCCCAAAGACCTAACACAGCCCACATTCCCAAAACAGCGTTTATCATGTCCCTCAAAGCTGTGTCCCAAGAGGAACCAGCAACTGCTGGTTCCCTCTGGGACCAACTCTTTGGTCATGCAGTGCCTTTGCCCAGAGCGTCCACACTGCTCTCAAGTGCAAAGAATTGGATTCCAAACAAGCTCTGCACAGAGCTGCAGGTGGCACAGACCTTGCACAGTCCCGGGGCTGGGTCTGGTGGGACAGCTTCACAGTCAGAGCTGGTCCCAGAGCTAGGTTTAGGCACTGCATGGGGCATGGTCCACCCTGCCATGCCACCTCCATGTCGCAGGGTTCTGGCACAGCTTCTACTGCACTCTATGGGGACTGCCAAGAGTCACTACTCGCTCATGAGCTCCTTCCCTCCAAGTGGTGAGACTGGTTTTTCCAGTGAGCTGTACACAGGAACAGAAAAAATTGCTAATATATGCCATTCTATCAAGCTGCCCCACGACCCCTTGCCTCCAATTGCAGTCCCACAGGTTCTGTGAAAAAGGAGCTAGGTCCAGAAAGGTAGGAACAAATAATTCAAAAGGGGAAATCTGGGGAAATTTACTTCACTTTGCCAGGCCAGTAGATGCTTCTCAAACATGCTGCTCAATCTGTGTACATCTGGAGTTAATACAGATGGTGAATAAGAGCATCCAGAGACTTATACGAGATGGTTGACCACTGGTCACCTACAGGATCCTTTTTCTTAATAGTTCCTCCCAGAATTGTTTTGGGCAATTTACTGAGCAATGATGGAACAGTCTGAAGCTGCTGAAGTCAGGAGAAGGTCTGCCAATGACTCTGAAGGCTTGCAGTCTGGTGTTAGCCTTGATAGGATGAGAGAGATCAAACTGGAAATAGGGTTTGGGAAGAGAGGCAATCTGTGGCCAGCACAGAAGAATAAACAGTCATTTGTTAGAGTGGTGGTTGTGAGGACTCTGCAGTAAACAGGGGCCACTGAAGGATTCCGTGCTGTGAGGTGAGGGCTGGCCAAGCTGGAATCTCGAAGACAATGCAAGTGTAAAAGACAGGATAGAAATAAAAGGTGTGAAGACAGGCTGTGCCTATTGCTAATGTTATCTCACATGACAGGTTCCTCCTGACCCAGCTGTGACTTGAGATATGTCTACACCATGGTGATGGACATACCACAACACGCTGCCTGGGACAGTCCTGGCCCATAACACACATATTATGAACCCAGTCTCATCTCCTAGGACAGAGACTGGACAACTTGTGTCCTTAACAGTGCAACCATTCACCTCGGCTCAGCTGGGCTCAGGTGTGTCAGTCATCCTGTTCAAAGCATCAGCAGAGGAGGCAGCACAGGGAGGATGCACAGAAGAGCAGGGTCATGCTTGCAGAAGCTGGATACAGCCTGGCAGCCTTACTTCTGCTCTCCCCAGGAGCAGGCAAACCTATGATCCCACCCGAGGGGGACTGCATGGGCTTTGCCCTTCCCAAACCCTTGGCCCCCATCTCCGTGTGACCTCTCCCAGGCCACAGAAGGCCAAAGGCACCTCATGCTGCTCCAGGATGGCTGCAGCTCCTCCCAGGTCAACCTCTTTGGCAAGGGTGCCCTGCAGTCATTCTCCAGCTCACCGCCCTGCCATGATTCATGGCTCCTCTCCTGCCCTTCCTTATATGGGAATTTTGCATTTCCTCATATTTCCTGCACTGGGAAAGTCAGCGCCGATGAGTGTCTTTTTATATGCTCTGCCACCAGCCCCATTTGCTCCCTCAGCCCCCTGCCCAGGAGCAGGTTGTAGGCCCACCACGCCCCATAGTGCTTCTCACACAACAACAGTTCCTCCATGCTCCCATCCCATGCTATCCTCCACCACTAGAGTCATTACAGATGCTAGCCACATCCACAGGCACATATCTCTTCCCTGTGACCTCTGGTCATTCCCGTGTCCCCAAGTGACAGCACATGTGCAGCAGAGCAGATCAGCCAGGCAATGCATCCCTGCTGACCAC
This sequence comes from Eurystomus gularis, assembly GCA_013400335.1. Taxonomy (NCBI): domain Eukaryota; kingdom Metazoa; phylum Chordata; class Aves; order Coraciiformes; family Coraciidae; genus Eurystomus; species Eurystomus gularis. Next base: position 230,985 of record VZZY01004052.1, on the reverse strand, counting down.
AGCATGGACAAGGAGCTATGGTGTAGCAGCCTCTGTCCACATGGGCACTCACTGTTGAGTGCTGAGAAACTTGGAGGTTTGAGGACACCTTTGAGGTGTCCCACCCATCGTCATGTTTAGTTCCAGGTGGCCAAAAGACTGAAAACTTAGAGCGGGGAGGCACATAGGGAGAGATGGACAGATGCCCATTTCCTTATGAAACCAGGCTAAAAATAGGGTGAGATCGGCCCTTGAGAAGGCACCCAGTCCATCCCTTTGTGCCGAGGTGGGACCACTTCTACGAAAGCATTTGCGACAGAAACTATTTTTAGCCCCCTCCAGCTCCTTCCCAAGCAAGTTGGTTGTGTTCATCCCCACCACCCTGCTCCCTCATGTCAGGGCTATGCCACAGGGTTGTTCATCTCTTTCCACCAGCAATCCTTCTCTTCTCAGCAGCCATTTACGGATGCAGAGGCTGCCACCATCCGCGTACATCTACAAGTCCCCCGGAGATGGTGTGTTCTCATTCTCCTCTTTCTGTTCCCATTTCCGAATTTATGTCAGACACATGAACTAGCAGCCAAGGATTCAAGCTCTTGCACCCAGCTAACATAAGCCACTGAAGTAATGAGCTCCTCCTTAATTTTTACAAAATAAAATGGAGTAAAATCTGCACGTATTCCACCTATTTCTTAATGGCTAATTTCTGCCTCTTGACTCCATAAGTAATTTTTAAATTTGCATTTATTTCCCTAGGAGATGCTTTCCTATGGTGAATGCCATCTGCTTGATTCCCTCATCCCTCCTCAGCACCAGATAACACCCAGACTTTCCCCAGCATCCTTGTGCTGCTAATCATGAAATGGACCCAACAGTCATATATACGGGAACATGGATCAAACCTGATGGTTCTTCAACCACCTCAAACCCATGTCCTCAAAGTGGGCCACATCCTCAGAAATGCCATCCCCGCTCTTTTCAAAATCCTTCTGTCAGCCAACTTCTGCCTTGGCAGTGATGTTCAAGGAGACCTGCCTCTCATCTCACCCTCCTCTTCTGAGTTGGAAAGTTTGCCTTTCCTTGTCTTCCTTCCTTTCTCCCATTCTGCCCCTATGGACCAGCCATTCTCTGTGGCTGTTTAATCCTGACTAAGGTGTTCATTATTGTCTAGTTGCAGCAAAATCAGAATTTTGAGGTTTATGTTGGGAGGTGAGGGTCTCCCTATTTGGAAAAAAAAAAAAGCTGTGGATTTGTTTAGGAAGCAAAATGTAATAAAATAAAATAAAAGCACAGAAAGCACAGTAGCTAACTCCTAGAGCCATTAAACCTTGTGCTTTTTACTGCCTATGTCCTTGGTTGGAAGATTTTGATACGTAATGACAATCTACCTTCTCAGCAGCCCTTTCTTGTCCAGCGACTTGCAGACAAGAGTATGTCAGTCCTGACAGCAGCAGCCAGATTGAAAATGCTCCTTTTATAGCCAGGGAAACTGTAACACAGCAGATGTGGCAAAAAGGGAACGGCAGTATCAGGAAGGCAATTCCAGAAAAAATCTTCTGTGTGGAGAGAAGAGCATGGAACGGAATACTCTCCTGGGACAGAAAAGCCTGTGGAGGACAGATGAGGTGATGCTGAGGTGCAGACACCCCAGCTATGTCCAAACAATTGATTCCCCTGAATATAAAAATGAAACAAGGGAACATGAAGGGACAAACAAGTGTGAGGTAGAACTGAGTTGGTCAGAAATTCGGGAAGAGGAAAAAGGAAAACAGTCTTTTCCAAACAGATTGGACAGAAGAGCATCTAGCAAATGGGCCCACAAGCCCAGTAGGACAGGGAATCATTGTCCCCTCTTCCTTTCTTCCCACCTGATGGCAGGCACAGCACCTACAGTCACAGCCCCTCCAGGTCACGGGACTGTTGCAAACACTGCAAAGAGAAAGAACAGTCTGAGCAAGAGGAAAAAAATTGATCCTGCTGGTTCCTAATCCAAAGGGTAAAATGAGTTAAGTTTTTTTAGACTTTCTTGTTCATTCCTTCCTGTTTTGCCACCTCCAACGTTTTCCACTGCCATCTCTCAGGGTAGCTTTGAGCTGTGTTCATCTCAGCTGCTTTCCAGTAGGACAAGCCTTCCTCCCCCCTTGTTCAAAGCCAGCTGGTCTGAATCTCCAGGGGACTGCAAAGGGATGGAAGATACTGCAGAAGTCTCCAGGGCCCTAGTTGCACAGTCGTGTTCCTGGAAGGAACCAGGAGGTTTAGCCAGGGTGATTCCTGTTTGCAGATCTCACAAGCACAGATGGAGTTTACAGTTTCAGAGATTTGGCTCCAAAGCCCTGGGTACGATTTCAAACCTGACAGTCTGTGCTGCCTCCCTGCATTGCTGCTCGTTTTCCATCATGTCCCTGGCAGGTGAACAAGGAGGAGATGACACGTATTCTCATGGGGCTGGGGTGATTCTTGATTTTACGGCTCACATTTAACAGCCATATGTTCCCATTGACATTTATTTCAGATGACTTCCGTTTCTCCATAAAATGAAGAAAAATCTCTCTCTGCGGAAAACTTAGCTGCTCTAAGTATCAAGCTCTGCTGCTTGTTCCATATGGGAAGGATCGGAAACGGTTTAAGTGGAGTTTCAAAATGCAAATTAAAATGATGAGCTGGAACAAGATCTTGGTTTGGAAGCCCCACGAAAACATCCTCTCAGGTTTCGGCATGCTGAAAGTTAGGAATGAATTGCACGCCAGGATTTTTCAGGCTGGAAAAAAAGATGAGCAATAGGAGGGATGACAGAGATTTATAAAACCATGAAAGGCACAGAAAGGGTACAGAGACTGTTTTTTCATGTTCACTTTTAAGGCAAAATCTAGGCCTTTAATCAACCCGTCATGAGGAAGCTTCAAAGCAAATGCAAGGCAGTTCTTCACGTAACGTGTGGACAAACTGTGCAAACCTGAGCCACAAGATTTTTGTGGGTGCTAAAACTTGCACAAGCCAACAGGACAGTAGGTGATGAAGATGTACACGGAGGGCTGCTAGCTTTGTAAAACCAACATGCAATTCAGAAGACCTGTAAGGCACAAGTATTGGAGGCAGGGAGAGTACTTGGAGGAAAAAATTCATGCATGTTTACTCTGTTCTCATACCAAACAAGTAAAAGGCTTTACAAAAGTCCAAGTAGATGACATCTGTAGCTCTTTCCTTGTCCACTGATGTAGTCACTCCATCACAGAAGGCCACTAGGTTGGTCAGGCAGGATTTGCCCTTGGTGAAGCCATGCTGGCTGTCTCAAATCTCCTCCCTGTCCTCCCTGTGCCTTAGCATAGCTTCTAGGAGGATGTGTTCCATGATCTCCTAGGTACAGAGGCTAGGCTGACAGGCTGGCTGTTCCCAGGGTCCCTTTTTAAAAATGGGTGCAATGTTTCCTTTTTTCTGGTCACCAGGTACTTCACCTGACTACCAGGACTTTTCAAATATCTTGGAGAGTGACTTGGCAACTACATCAGCCCATTCCCTCAGGACTCTGGGATGCATCTCTCTAGGTCCCATAGGCTTATATATATTCAGGTTTGTCAGGTGGTCACAAACCTGATCTTCTCTTACAGTGGAAGTTCTCTCCTCAGTCCCTGCCTTGCATTCCATCCACGTTAACTGTGTAGATCACATTCAGGTCCCTGGGATGCTCCTGTATAATTTACCGATGCAGGCACAGCCTGTGCATCCTCTCACATGCAGCCATGGTGGGACTGGTGAAGCCAAAACAGCACCACAGCTGAGCTCCAGTGACATTGAGGTGTTGGACAAGGTGAGTTCAGCTGTGACTTAAGCCCCCAGTGTTCCTCGTTGCCTATAGCTGTCTGGACATGTGCAGAGAAAACAACATTTTCCATCTGATCCAACCCCTATTGCTGATGCTCCCGAGCATCACTGATCACTCAGCGCTGATTAAACATCCAGTCTTCCCCTGAGCGTGTCTCTCTCCTACTCCATGCCCCCAAGTTCAGTCTTGCCTCGGGGGAATTGGAGCACTTGGCTCTAACCAAAATAAACTGTCCTGGCACAAGTTCCTGTTTTTCAAGATATAGCTTTAAAATAATCAGCAATTTTTCCCTTTCCTTGCTCTGACAGGCAGCATGGGCTCTGTTGTGAAAGCTTCAAAGATTGTCACCTACAACACCACAGTGGCCTCAGAGTACTTGTCTATTTATTTTCTCATAAGAGGCAATTCTGTAGCCGATGGAGATTTATAAGTTGAAAACAGACAAGATTTTCCATGGCTTGTAAACTTATGGAAAAATCAGAGGGACAAAGACAGCTTGGGGCTTCCAAGCTGTAAAATAACAGCCAGCCCATCTGATTTTAAGTGCTTCAGACCTTGTATCAATATTGTTCTTCCATCGGGGGGGTAAGAAAGGGACTTATCTACCCCCAACAGCAGGAGAAATCTTCTGGAAACAACAACAAAACCACAGCCCTGGGTAATCCCTGTTAATAAAAACAGAGCTGCAACTCAGACTGCATGTACAAGCTGGAATCAGGCAAATTTATTCCCGTGGTGCTGTGAGACCAAAGAGATATCAAAGTGGTCACAGAAGTATTTTGGAAGCTCCCCAAGTACATCCTTTTGTCATCTTCTCTTTTCTCTTTTAATTTGAAGGAATAGAGCCCCAAGTACTCTAATCCATCTTGGATCTCCCACTCTGTTCCTCCTGTTATTTTAACTTTAGGCACAGCAGTCCTTTGAAAAAGTGCCCCGTTCCCACTGCCTGGGAGCTATGGGAAAAAGCTATCTTGGTCCTATCAGGAATGTGCCTCGCCTCTGCCCTGTGGTTGTGCTGCCTTTGGAGAAACTGGTGTCATGAAGCACAGCAGAAGGACAGGCCACAGCATTCCCTTAGAAGAGCTGAGGAAAGGCAGAGACAAGTGAATCAGGATGTGCTGTCCTTTGCTTCTTAGAGTTGGAGGAATGTTGGAGAGACCTGGGGCAAGGTAGGTGTCCTGCTTCTTGGGGATGGGTATGCTTTATAGAGGTGGAAAGTTTAGGACAACTTGCAGCAGGGCTTTAGAAAACCCATGCCCTGTGTGCAGCTGGAGGGCAAGTGAGATTTTGGAGAGCATCTCACACAGTACTAGGAGCCTGCACATTTGCAACTGAGTCAAGACCTTTCTGGCTGGTCTGACCATGCCTGAACAGCTTCTCATACATCCAAACCCAGCATCTCCATCTGATTTGCAGGTTCAGCTTGCAACATCTGGTGGTTCAGAGTCCAGAAATGGCTAGGGCTTTCTTCCCCTGTTGTCCATAGAAAAATTCTCACTGACCTCAGAGGAGAGGGCCAGAAGTCACAGACTTAGGAGGTGGAGAAGGCACAGACAAGTGATGAGGAGAGAAATCACAGAAAACAGCTTACCCAAAGCTCCCCCAAGACACTCTAGTGGTCTCTTTCACCTCAGCCTTGTCCTAAAGCACATAGACCCTCATCCACGAGTGAAACTGCCAAGGACATTGCACTTGGCACCTGATGTGCTTCCACTAGACACCTTCAGCTGTGCAAAACTTGGTTGGCTCTGGTCAGGAAACATGAGCCACTCTGAGAAGAGCTCTTCCTCTGCTAGTTGTGATTGGATGGAGCTGGTTAATCCTTTCACAAGGATGCTAGGTCAGCTGCCAAGCCTGCCTGTGGGGAAAACATCCAAACCTGACTCACCCTCAAGCAATCCAGATTGTTCCCTTTAGTTGTTTGGAAAAGGTTATTGGTCTTCTTGCTTCAAACCAGAGCAGGATTGATGGATGGAGGGCAAAGACAACACACACCACACTTAGTCTCCTTCAGAGACGAGGGCTTTATCTGTGGAAGGCAGACAGAGACATGTGATTCAGGCCTGGCTAGTCACTTGCCCTCCACAGAAATCCATCTTCCACATATGAAATGAAGGTGTTTGCACTTCTCTGAAGCATCTGATTGATTGCCTCAGGAGATGACCTCAGGCTAGCCAAGAACCCCAACACAGGGTGCATAAAAGGGTGCAGGGACCCCATAAAAAGAAAAGTAAGTGATGAGTCAAGCACTTGGTATGCTGCCCTTGCAGCAGCACTCTGCGGTAAATGCATTGGCCAGGGCAGAAAACCCAGTCAAAGAACCAGCGCGTCCAGTGTAAGCCCAGCCTAGAGCTGGGAGCATCACTCTTTCCATAAAGACTCCCAAGATCATGCTGGTTTCTAGGCTTTGGAGAAATCTGGGTCATAACTGCTTATCTCTGCTGAACCACCAAAGCCAGGAGAGGAGACATTAAATGTCAAGCCACAGGTAGTCACTGCTTCCTTCTATTCTTCCTTGGAGCAAGAAGGTGCCTCATCTGCACACTCTCAGACAGGTAGGATCTCCCTCATCAGTCATAAGCCATGTCAATAGTATGTCTTCTGTTAATGTTAGGGCTAGTAAATAACTATATGGACCCTGTAGGAGGGAGAATGGAACAGCAACAGGGATAACTGGAAAGGACTACGGTGAGCTGGTTCTGCAACAAACAAATCTGGCCACTGCCAGGCTCCACACCTGGTTGTCCCTCCAGACTGTCTCCTCTTTGACTGAGCCCACATCTGCCCTTGCATGCAGGCCAAGGAAGGTTGCACCTCCGTCTCTCCTGTCTTTTGTCTCTGTTCAAAGGGTGATCCAGCAGCTGCTCAGATTCTGTGCACCCAGCATTTGGTCTTTCCAGCCTGGTTTCAGGTGAAGGACTCCAGAGATTTTCTTTTCTCTGAAAAGCTTCCACCTTGCTCTGCCATGTGCACATCCTCCTGCCCAGGGCTGGCAGAAGGTGACTTGAAATTGCCATGTATCCTGACCACTGCAGGCTGGTTGACTCTTCAGAAGAACAATAGAAATTGCCTGTAGACTCTGTCCTTCAGGAAGCAGGGTGACTTTAGATAGAGCCCACAGGGATATGGTACTACCTAGCAAGCTATTAGATAGAGCCCACATGGATATGGTACTACCTAGGAAGCTATTACCTGCTAGTCTGTCCACATTCCTATACACATGCCCACCTCTTGGATGGAAGATGCATCTCTTCACGTGGCCATGTCTTGAGGAGCTGCCAAGAAGGAAGGTACTTGAAGGGAACCTGCCAGTTTGCTTGCCAGATGTATTTACCAAACTATCATAGGCAGGGATCACAGGTGTAGTTATAGCACTTTCAATACAAAGAATATCTTGGAAAGAGATTTAAGGGTCCTTTTGACCAACGAACTGAAACTAAGAACAAAGCAGATCAGAACATCACTTGCAAATACAGACTCTTTCCAGATAATGGAGTATGAAAATAGTCCTGATCAGATAAAGGACATAAAATGCAGGTCATAGTAAATATAACCTAAATGGGAGGGCATGCTTATGTCATCGTGTCCCAGTAAAAGTGGTCAGAAGTAACCTTGGAAGACCTCAGAACCAGAGGCCATTTCCGATAACAGCACAAAGCAGCCACACAACCCGCATTTGCTCATCGACGCTTGATATGGCTTTGCCTCAGAGCTGTGCTGGCAGCCGCCGATAATTAACATCACTTTCCCGCTAATCTGTGGCCCACACAGCCGTTGGGTGCATGGAAGAAAAACAATATGTTGCTGAGATCTACTGCTTTCCCCTGTTTTTACATCCACTGTCCTTTGCCAAAAGCTCCCAACGCCATCAATAGGAACAAATCAATAACAGGCCTGTAATCACTTCCAGGAATTAAATGTATGCCTGTTTCTAGTAAACTCCTAAAGGAAAGACCTTGGCCTCATTGCTCCAGCACACAGAAAATCTTCACAGAGTGCAAATTAACAAGCTATAAAGTATACCAATGAACTGGCTATTTCTTAAACGGTTTATTGCTTCCTTTTGTGTTAAGATGTCTTCTTGACGGGCTTGAAGCTAAAGGCAGTTTGATGGATACCACCAATTATGTATGTAAGCAGATGGAGGGAGCTTGGCACTTTCTCTTCAGCACACATCAGCTAAGCTTACACAACACAGCCCCTCCAACAGCCTGGTACAACAGTGCAGATGATGGTGTTAGAGGCCAAGTGCACATCAGAAAAGAAGCGTTTTCCAAGCTCAGAAGGGTCATGACTTGTGGGCCTGTGTCCTTACAAACAGCTGATTGTGGTCATCTCCAACCAACACGAAGTCCATGCTGTTACATCAAATCCTACTTCACCTCCCATGACCTTCCTAGCACTCATGAGCTCCCACACTCCTTTTGTGCAGAAGGGCTGGTCAATGAACTGGTCCAGCATGGAATTATGCAATGTTTCATTTTTCCAAGACCCTTTCACATCACTTCTCCAAGCCAGTTCCAAGGACACGACTCAAACATTTGCCTGGGTGCAGATAGGGCAAGAGAAATGTGCAGCTGGGTGGGAGGGTGCAATGACTGCAGAGTTCTGACCAGAGCAGAAGAACCAACAGTGCCTCATCAGGCATGACCTCATAGACAATAGAGGGAATTTCAGAAAGGGTGGATTTTTATCACCATCCTCTGCAAGATGTTCCCACCACGAGCAGTCTCTCATGGCAACCTGCCCCACCCATTTCAATGCAAGGTCCTGCCGCTCTGCTGAAAAGCCAGCAGAAGTGGGTTCTGCCAGGTTTTCTGCAAAGGATGTGGCCTCCAGCCTGGAGAACAGTCACCTGAGGGCAGTAACTATGGCACTACTACCAGATATTTGACCTTCTCTGTTCATAACTTATTGGCTCCGTTCCAGAGCAGACTTAAAAAACCCTACATTCACACCCTCTTTTAGGCTCCTTTGCATCAACAGAGGAAGTTTGGCATGTTCAGAATCAGGCTCAAAACTGAATTTGTCTCTAGAAGAGCATCACTTGCACATAGCACACAGCATGCTAATGGTTTGGCATATTTATACAAGAGCTTGACAGACCATTTTAAACTGTAGTTCAGGGACAGCCCTGAAAGCTTCCTGTTTGGACTGGAAGATTGCTGGCACCCCCTGATCTAGGCGTAGACAAGGCCACTCAGTAGATACACATATTCCTGCTCATGGGAGGAGGAGTGCTCGGCCATCAGTGGCCTGATGCTTATGCAAAAGATGAATCAAAATCATTTGAGCTCCAGCTCAGGTTTTTATTGGTTGTTTTTTTCACAAATTATTCTGGGAAACTCTTTCACCCAAAATGACTGTCCTAGAGAAGCCAAAGAAAAGCTACTACATCTCACGTAAAGACACATAAAGTCCTTTGACAGCTCCTATATTCATGTCATGGTGCATGACACACTACCATAATTCGTGTTGAATGTCCTACCTAGAAGCTGAAGGACTCAAAGGCAAAACTCCCACTGGTTTCAATGGGAGTAGATTTAGCTACAAAAGGTAACTCCTTTGATTGCATCATTAATGTTCAAATTGTTTGCACTGTTACTGACAAGGTGACATCACTTAGGAGTCTACCTAACACAAGTAGGCTGATTTTGGCCCAATAAAGCCCTGGCTATTCCTCTACTGGCTGTACCACTTTACATAAAACAAGAGTATTATTTTATTTCCAAACATCTCAGCTCATTCCAGCCACAAATCTTTGAGTCCACTACACCCTTAGTGCAAACTAGCCAAGAGACAGCTGGGACGAAGAGAGCAAGGCAGGCAGTGACTGAGTCAGTGAAGCTGGAAATTAAAGGGAATAGCTATTTTTCTCCACCTTTTTCTGCTCTGGGATAGATAAATCCTTCTAATATCAAAGTTTGTGTACTACCAGAGATCGCCAGCCCTGACCACATATGAAATGCATTTTACCTGTCAAACTCCCTTTAGGTAGCCAAGGTAGACTAGGTGCAAATGGCCAGCTTTGCATCAAACTGATGTTCCCATGGGGCACAGCTTATGCTAACTCTTGTCAAGGCTGGGAACAGCTCTTCACACCAGTCCAACTGGTGTTGGCATTGCTGCTAAGCTGCAGGTCACCCATCCCATTGCACTGCAAGGACAGGAGCAGGTGGTTCCCTCAAGAACCTGACCTCCTCCATCAAAGGTTAAACCATGGAAAATTCCCAAGTACCAGATGATCTGCCAGTTGCCAGTCAGGCCATCAGTTATGTGGGTCCTTCTCTGACCAGTTGAACTAGGACCTATATGAGTTGTCCTGTTGACTAATGGAAAGTTAAGCCTTAAGGGCTCTGAAGGTTGGGTCACTGAGCCTTAAAACCACTGTGCCTTGCCAGTTTGTCCAAGACACTTTGGGCAGTACAGGACACTGTTGTTGAGGTTTTGGTTTTATGTTTATTTTTAATCTTAACTTTAGCCATAGTGGAAGAGCAAGACAATGGAAGAAATGTAGTAAGGGTATTTGAAATGGGCATGGAATTTTACACAGGACTGGGCTCCCAGAAATAGCTCCAAAACAGACTGCTTTAAAAAACTTAAAATAACAGATTTTATTGGTGCTAGAAGGGTGATTTCTCAGGGCTTTGTTTACTGTGGCAAGCCTAGAAGGGATGGAACGTGTATTCCTACGGAACAGAAAACAGGAGATGCGCCATCACCCTGCCACAGAGCACATGAGACGAGGCTGCTCCACCACATACACTCTTTAGATAGTGGAAAATGCAGTCCTGTATGTTCATACAGTGAAATCCTTTTGTAGAAATAGATTAAAGCATCCTGGAGATTTGTTCAGATCACAGGCTTTCTGCTTTGAGAAGCAGGATGGTAAAGATGCAGATTGGTTGCAGTATATCCAGGTAACTGCTGCCATATGTTCGTTTTGTAACTGAGCTCCTTGGATGCAGCTTTACATTTCCTTGGGTCTGGTCTGATACCTACATTTCTGCAAAAGAGGAAAGGAGGGAAAGGAAAAGATCTTGGCAAAACGAGCTCAGCCAAGGTTCTCACCATGCTCCCCCTGAAGCTCCTTTCTGTGGGCAGCAAAGCAAGGAAAACACAGCCTCTGAACGCAACCTTCAGCTCAGGCGAAAGTGCGCTGGGAGAAATAACAATCCCTGGCAGAGCCCCAGATGAACCATTATGTCTTTATGAGCCATTGTTTGCCTTCTTGATGGAGCAGCTCTCATTCACAAAAAGCTGCTTTTGCAAGGCAAGAGGAAAAGACATCTTTGAAAACACAGAAGCGAGGCCTGCGTGGTCAGAGCACCATGGGAGCGTTGTGAGAACCCTGCTGGTATTTATCCTGGCCAGCTGCATGGACAGTATTGAAACGTCTTCATGGACAAATCCACTCACTGTCTGATTCGGTCCCTTATGCCTGTAAACTGTGCTGTGGAGTTTTCCCTCCAGGGCTAATGTTTGGGGCAGCATTGCAGCTAAAGGACCTCTAGCAGTTTCTCTTCCCTCCCACCAACACACACCTCACGCATCACACGGATAAGGTGCTGCTCAAGGGTTAAAATGAAGGCGAGAAAGGCTGGAATCTGACCTGTTTTATCCCTCAATTGATCAGTTGGCCAAATGGCAAGACCACCGGCTACTCAGTTTGGGAGAGGGTGCTGGGGCTCAATTTGGTCATGCACTTGGCAGTAGCTTGAGCCACTCGAGTTGTCCTTCAGCACCCAGGTAAGGTACATGGGAGCCCATGAAAGTAAAGAATAGCAAGCAGAGACCAAGTTAGCACCTTTAAAATGGTATCTGCATATGGGCAACAGATTTTAGACCCTCCTGGCTTGTGACCAGCCTCCATCTAGACCACCCCACTGTATTGACTAGATGTCCAGTGAGTGCAGCAAGAATCTGGACACCCAGAGGACAGGAAAACACCAACATTTTAGAGTCTCCACATCAGACTGAATCCAGCTGTGTTTGCTATGACAGGGTGAGATGTCGAGCGACATCTGAGATGTTTTAGAAAAACCTACACTCCTCACAGGGCTGGGAGACAAGACACAGGTCACACTGGAGACTTGTGAGCATAGTGGCTATGCTTCAGCATCATGAGTGGGACCAGACACCTTCATAAGACAGCTTGAGTTCAGCCCCAAGTTTTTCTTCTCTGATTCCTCCTCGAAGCCAAGCCATGCAGATCTGTGCCATGAAATGCACTTCTGTGCAGAGCTCATGGTGCCAGGCAGAGCTAGCTGCAGGCATGTAGCCAGGAGGACCAGCCATGGGGACATGACCACATGGTCCTGTGCACCACAGCTGGCCCTGGTGCCATTGCCTCTCACAGCCCAGTCTGGCTCTGCAGAAGGACACAGCAGTAGAGATGTCTTTTGCAAACGCTATGTAGCAAAGAGCTCCCATGATGCTCACAAGGAGTGTGAGCGTGGTGTGTCCTCCTGCGCTGGGTGAGAGGGATTTTTTTGGCAGCATGAAATGCTGAACCCTCGTTGGACTCCAAGCCTGCATATTCACTTTTAGAGAGTCCTCTGCTGTTTCTGGAGTGATTTATGTGCCTGCAGAGGTGATCTGGAAGCAGCTGTTGGAGCAGAGATCCCACTCTGCTCTCGCTCTCCCCTTGGATGTCTATGTCTTCAAAGCACAGAGCCATGCTCCTGCAGCCCCCAAGCACCACCTTTGCTCTCAGCACTGGGAACTGCAGGGAATATTTTCTTTCACTCTAGAAAGCTAAAATCTACACTGTCCCAGCTGCTCTGTGCTGCTCTACAAAGTGTGGGCTTGGAAAGCCAGTGCATCAGATCATCCAAATATCTAAAAACTCTCCCCAGCCACCTGAATCCTTCTGACTCTGACACTGTCTGGGGTCTATGTCCTGGGAGAAGGGAGAAGTTGGGAAAAGAAGTACCTCACTTGAAGCCATCAATAGCTGAATATGCACCATGACATCCTAAAGGCAAGGAGCAGCCAAGTCTACCCTGCAGGGCCTGCAGAGCCACCACTGATCTTTGAAGAAGAAGAAAAGATCCTGCAGGGTGCAGCCATGCAGCAGAGGACCTGTGAGACCTCATTCTCATGGAGGGTTTGAGAGCCTATAACCTCCATAGCTCCCACCTCAAGCATAGATATCTAAACCTGTGGTCCTAAACCTCTCCTCCACCAGCTACACTGGACCCTGAAGTCCCCCAGGTATCTAGGGTCTTTTTGCCAATCTTTTTCAACAGAAGCCTGAAGATACCTGCTGGAGCCTAGAAGTACCTGTGTTTTCAGATCTGGTCTGCTCACCAGACCCATTTCACCATTGAGCCTTGCTGAGATCAGTGGCAGTTCAGACCAGGAGACATCCAGCATGAGAGCAACCAAAGGATGAAGACCTGCTCATTCTCATTTTTCTTATCCAATAGCTCAGAAACTCACTCCAAATAGGGAAAGAACACTTTTTCTCTCCTCACAGTTAAATTCGTTCCTGCACACAGCAGGGTTCAAATCCACATCACCTGACTCTCCATTAGCAACTTAAAATATCCAGGGATGAGTGCATCATATTCACCTCTGTAGAAGATCTTCCAGTTTCCACTAGGACTCCCTGTGCAGACAGGGCACGTTATTATGCAGCTACATAGCCAGGATCATGGAAGACATGCCATGGCAGTCCCCACTCTAACAAAAGTTAAGATATTTTCAAAAAATCAGATCCCAAATATGCCCCTCCAGAGTTAACAGAGTAAGGGCTGCAGTGCCTTCGTCCAGGAAGAACTTCCTATCTGTGAGGCGTGACAGAAAAAAGACCCCAAATCTCTGCCATCCTTGGGTGTTATCACCACTCACACATCAAGGACTGCCTAGGCTTATTCAAATTGAGAGCTTTGAATATACAGCTTTTAATTCCCTTCAGCCAGATGTCGTCTGTGTAGTGCCTAGTAGACCTCATTCCCCAGACATTTCTGAGAGCCCTAGCCAGGATATACCACAATTCCCTTTCAATCCACCACCTTTACGATCATGAGATCTCCCTGAGCAGCCCATTTCACACCATTCAAAAGTTGTGAAAGACTGTAAAAATCCCTGCCAGGTAAATGAAGAGTTAATATTCCTGCTACCCGGGAGGTTATCACTAAAACAGGACTCCTGTCCAGGAATGATGGCTTATGGGCACAGCTCCACTGTGATGGTTTCTTCAGGACTAGTTGGTCTGCCTCCTGTTCAGGAGGTCCATCTGTAGTAAAAACCTATAAATAGCCTGATAGGTTGGGAGAAGAAATGAAAAAAGGCCACTGCTAGGTCATTTAATGTATAGACAAATACATGTTCACTTCATCTGCCATGTAAACTTCAACTGTTCAAGTTTATCATTCACTGCCAAAAATGCTATTACAGCAGCTTGAGATTTTAAAGACAGTTTTATTCCTGTTTCTGACTGACCTTTGGATGAATTTTTCAACTCGGAAAAAGAAAAAAAAATTTATGTGCTCTGAAATGGAGCTTAGAAGGTTTAACACATTTCTAAGTATAGGCACAGTGATTTACAAGGACCTTTTTTTCTGTTTTTTGTAAGACTCTGTCTTTCTTCAGCCACGAACGATGTATTGGTTCTGACAAGGACACCACAAATCTTTGAGACTTTTAGCATTATTTATGACAGAGAGTGTGTAATCCAATGGCCAAGAAACTGGACTTATTACTTGGCTGTGCCGTGGACATGAAGAACTTAAAAGCTTTCCCTCCCTGTGTCTCTTCTTCCCTGCAGTGATGGCACACTGGGGTCAAAAACTATTTTCTCACTTCTTGTTTTCAAATAAACCAGTACAGGCCACGCATTCTGGTGGTACCAGATGATGCTTCTTTGTCAATAATTCCTGCTCCCTGCCAGATTCTATTCCTACAGTTTCCAAGGGTCAACCAACCCAACTACATTGAAGTCACTAGGTGACTGGGGCTGTTTATCAGTGCTAGTGCCTGGATTCATACAGGCTAAGTTCAATGCTTGCTCCCAAGAGCTTACAATGAATGGTTTGCATGAAGGTATCGTACAGATGGTCTAATAATGGGTGACAGACCAGTTGTGTTAAGAGCTGGACAAACGCATCATAGAAAGGTGATCCATCACCCAGAGAGAGCAGAGGTTTGATTGCAGTTGTGTGCAAAAGCACTGGGGTAAGCACCATATTCGTCCTTATGTGAGGCTCCAACACCTGAGTGCTCGAGGGTTTGCATCACACTACCCAAGTGAACGAGTACTCACCAACCTAATAGAAAATTATCAGCATTTAGGGCATGAAAGTCATACGCTGAAATTCCTGGAAGCTCTTTGGCCACACAAAGAAACCTGGCTTTGCTCCCAGCCAGAAAGAAGCCCTAAACATAGGTGTGATTAATCTGCTGTGACTAATTCAGCAGTAACGATTACACTTGCAGGTTCCACTTTCTAGTGTTGTTTTCCAAATCTCTCACAAGCATCAGCCCTTTACGTGCCCCACAACCATGACCTTGCACACGTCTGCTGCACGGTGGGTACACAGGGCTGGGGGATGAATGTGCACACCATGCAGCAAAACTCCCAGGACAAAATCCAAGCCTTAATCTGACAGAGCAGGAACTCCACAGGAGACAAGTAGTCTTCATCCCTGCAAGGGTCTAGGGAGAGGCGAGTTATTCAAGTCCTTGAATCTGAATACTAGATGGTGTGACCTGCACACTTATCTACAATGGCTTGGCCTATGGAGCCCATGTCTTTAAAGTCATCCTTTGAGATGGTAAAAGCAACTCAAACTGGCATTTCCCTATTTCCTTGGAGGCAGACACTGGCCTTGGCCTGGGCATAGATGGAGCAAAACTGGGCAGTTGTGTCCGTGTGGCATCAAGTAGGGGCACCAGACCTCCCTAGGTCCCTCAACATTTAATCTCTCCTTGAACCAGCACCCAGGTACAAACAGCCAATAAAGGGGGAAGGCAGGGCTTGTATCCCGGTCAGGGTGCTGGTGCACGTGGGAAAATATCACTTTGTGCAGAGTCAGGGTCAGGTCTCCAACGTACCCACATCTTGGACCAGGATCTACACCCAGGATCCATGTGAGCTCCATAAGCACCCCTTCTTTCAGCATTAGCCCCTAAAACCTCCCACCACTGTCTGCCCACATCACAAAAACTCATCTCCAGCTCATCCTCACTCCTCTCCCTTCCCGACCCCTCCCCTCTGAAGACATCCTCTTACCAAAACGAGCTGTGGAGGCTAGAAAAGACACTGACGTCAATGTAAAAGTAAACCAAAGAGGTCTGGTTCCTGTATCATCACTGCATCGAGCTGAGCGCTGGAGAGCGAGCGCACGGTCACTCAGTCAAGGAATCTGGGAGCAGGCTCAGGGATCAGCAGCTGAGCCTTCTCATTCAGGCTGTGTAAGTACTGGCTGTGGCATGCTTCGGGCTGGGAGCGAGGGGGGAGAGGGAGGGAGATTCACCAGCTGAGGCTTGGGAAGGCAGCGTGCTCCAGTCCCAGCTGGGCTGAGAACTTGGAGGCATTGCGGATGGGGATGGGAGTCCTCGCAAGCCAGGTCGGGAGTGAAGCACGTGGGTTTGGATGTGGTTTGGCTCCACGTGGGTGAGAATAGGGCTGGAGAAGAGAATTTCCTACGCCGGGTTCTACAGGGATAAAGGAGGGTTAGGCAGTTTAAGGCTGGTGCAAAGGAAGATAACGTCTCATCGAGGGAAATGTGGGATTTTCTAGAGAGTGAACTGATTCATTTGGATGCCAAAGTGCATTTGTGCTGGCCCATTATCTCAGTCAGTGATGTGTACACGAAGACACACAAAAGTCTATATGTAAAAAGCAGGTTGAGGGATTCTGCGTGAATCCCATTCTGCATGAAAACTTGAGAATTTCTGGTATATCTCCATATACTGACTACCTCTGTCAAGACCAGCTCCATATGCACATACGCATCCTGCGGTCCTGTAGAGAAATGCAGAGCTAGACACAAGGCTTTCAAATGCAGGCCATTAAAAAGTAGTCTGAGAGGGCTCAAAGTGAATTTTATAATATGTAGTTAGGAAGCAGAAAGCTTTCCCTAGAGAAACAGTATGGAAATGTCCTTACTTTGGGTGCTGTGTGGATGGGGGAAGCAGCTGGGCCAGAGCTGGGAGGAGTGAGAGGGATGAATGGCCCTGCTAGCTCCATCAGCAAGTCGCTGCCAACTGAAACGCGTCTGGCCACAGTAGATCACATAGAGATGATTTCCCAGTGTTTGCACAAACTATACTCAGTTGTGGTGTGATGAATTGTCAATGCAGCTCTTTGGATTCATTTCAGCTGTGTTTTGGTAATGTGAGGAGCCTTTTCTTCTAACGCTGCTCACATGCCAGGGCCAATTTCTCTTCTTCAGCAAAAACTCAGCCCTTTTCCTGAAATGGCAGCTCTTTCAGCAAAGCTAAACCTCCCCCATTCAGAAATAAAAGAGAGTGGGAGTACAAGTTTAATCCCTATTACGTGCGCGTGACGGTCCTGATTGAAAACCACTGGGGCAAATGCCTCTGTCGCCCATGGTTAGATGCACTGCTGTATCTCAGCCCGCTCTGTAAATCCCTCCCTGAGTCAGGGAAAGCTGGACAGCCATGGAAAAAAGGAGGCAGAAATGCCCACCACATCCACGTTGTAGCATCTACCAGCACAAGTAAAGGCAGGGGCCTGCCTTTGGTGGAAATCTCTTTACTAGGAAACTTTTTAATCTCCTTTGTGCGCAGAAATCTCTGCCAATGCACAATTAGAAAGAAAATTCCCTTCTTCCACCCTCCTTTCTTAATAGGACACATGGCAACTTAGCAATGCAATTGAGCAGCTACTTTATTAATCAATCCATTTCAGCGCATTTTGCTTCGCTCTGCCTGCGTCTCCTTCCCCATCTCCCTAGTGCGCTGAGATAGAACATTTCTTCCCTCCCCGCAGCACGTAAAGGTGCCAAAATCACCCTACAAGTCTTCCTTCCCCCGTTTTGAAGAAGGAGGCAAAGGCCAAGGAAGGATTTGTACATGAAACATCTCTCACAGCACGTTCTCCTGGAGGCAGAGCAAGCAGAACAGGGGAGGCTGCTGAACAGAGCAATAAATCCCACCAGGCACACGTACAACACTGCCACAGCTCTGCTCCCCCTCATGTGCATTATGCCCCGGGATGATGTGGTTCCTGCAGGGATGTGGACTACCCTGCTCCTACATCCCCTTTCAAAGGGGGAAGACCAAACCCTGCACTCCAACTTGTCAGAAGGGCTGTGGGATTTTGGCTGTCTGCATTTTACCAGGCTGGAGACACGTAAGCAGGGATGTTTAGCAGACAGGTGCTCAGCATGTTCAGGGAAACCTCACCCTTTAAGGAGATGCGAGGCCTGACATCTAAAAACAGAGACATCCAAATTGCCAAGCTCTTTTTAAACTGGGAGCCAAAAATCCCCCATGGGAGTAAAGCTCTAACAAACACAAAAAGCACACATTGTTTAGACTTTCCTTTACACCATGGACTGTTAGAGCAGGTTTCTATAAATGCCTGGTTGCTAGGTTTAGGGGGACGTGAGACAATATATTACCTAAATGTGCACTGAACCTCCTTTGACATCTAAGGTAAAGTCTACAGCCCCTTCTGAGGAATGTCTGCTGCTTTTTAGCAAGCCCATCTGTAAATATTTTAAGGACTCTGCCATCCCTTCTTGCTCTTTCTTTTACCTTTCCTCCAGTTTTCATCCTTGCGTTTTAATCCATAGCTTTTGGCTGTAGATTTTGCTCCCACTGACTATGGATAGCTGAGCAAATCCTATTGACAGCTTAGCAGAGAAACACTTCCCATCCAGTAAATCCTAGTGAAGCACGGCAGAGTCCAGCTAAGCATGACAAAGTCCAGAGCCAGAAGCAGTTGTGCTGAGGTGAAGGGTGCATCAGGAGAATAGACAAGGGAAGCCCAAGGCCAGGGCAAAGTGGATCAGTAAAGCTGTGGTGGTCAGAGGGGAGTAGACAGAGCTGGCTGTAACACCCAAAGAAATGATGTCACCCCTCAGGATGACGCTAACCAGGATATCACCCCAAGAGGTTGGGGATGCTGCGGTGGTTTGCAAAAATTCTGTTTCATCCAGAGCTACAAACAGCTGCAAAGATCTACGTTAGAGTAGCTCATTTGCCACAGGTAGGCATTAGCAAGGTGAAATGTCACTGAGCTCTGAGCACGTGGACTCACAGAGAATCATAGAATCATTAAGGTTGGAAAAGACCTCTAAGATCATCAAGTCCAACCATTGACCAAACACTACCATGACCACTAGACCATGTCCTGAAGTGCCAACACGTGTTCATAACCCACCAAGGTCTTCTCAGAGTGATGAATCCAGAAGGACATAGTAAAGTGGGTACATGTGCACAGCAGGTGAGGACACTGAGGCAGGCTCAGCAGGGCAACCAGCTTCTTGTACGACATCACGGGGATTTCTAGCATTCGAGTGCAGAGGACAGGAGATGGCTGGTGGATGGCTTATGTGGCAGAGTGGTGGGCACAGACATCCGATGCACAGAGCCACGGTTGTGCAACCAGCCTCTCCTCTCTGTGGGGTATGGAGGCACCATCTTGCTGGTCTGCCCACTCTCCAGGAGCAAGATGATGGGCAGTGCAAACCAAAGACGTGGTGGAGCATGCCTTCCCCTATAACCGGCACAGCCTGACTTGTCATGACCCATCTCAACAAGGAGACTTATGAGCATTAGCAGGCTTATTAGTGGGACGTTTAGAGAGGTGCAATTTCACCCTCATCCCGAGTGTCCTTTTCTGGCAGGACAGAGGAAGAAAGCTGGGTTGTCATGCCGGGTTCCACCTGCTTGGCACTCTCAGAGTTGCAGCTTCCCAGCAGCCAGGCTGGCTCCTTCTGCCCTGGTTGAATATGCCAAGCAATACATCTCTGAGAAAAATCCAGACTGCCAAGCTGTGTTATGCTGTCTCCAGCTACCAGTTATGCGGATAAATTGATTGTCAGTAGAGTGATGAAGTAGCTCAACAAATAAACTTCCAGGAACAAGGCAGCCTGTTTTTCACACACCAGCCTCAATGCTTCCTGCTGCTTCAATCAAATGCACAGAAAATCATCTCCAGGCTGCGCCGGTGTTAGAGACACAGGCTTGTGAAGGCTAGAGCAAGCCAACGAGGGACAGAGATTTATAATATACCAATAACTCCACATTTGTGGACTGTTGGGCAAGGCAGGTTGAGCAGATACTTTCTGAAGGGCTCCAGGGCTGAGCTGTGGAGCAGGGCTGCACAGGGCAGGGTTGCACAAGGTACAGCCCAAGGTGTCCTGGTTTTGAGTTAGAACCAAACAATTCTGTTCAGTGATTTTACTTTTCATCTGAGTCTCTGCTAACTAACTGCATTTTCTGAAGCTAACAGCATGTTTTTGCAGTGTCTGCTTCTAGCAGTGAAGGTCTAGTCTGGTGGACTGACCCTAAACCAAGGAAACACCCAAGCTACCCCTTCTCCCACCACCCACAAAGGGGTAGGGCGATGTTGGGAGTGGAACAAATGCCTTTCCCACCTGTGTCTCAGCAATGCAGATTCAGGTCAGCAGCACAGAGGGAGACAGTTGTCACATCCCGCTGTTGCATGAAGCCACCATAAAGTTTACTCCGACCAGCAGCCGCCTCGGAGGATACCCAGGACTGAAATAGCAAGAGGCAGACGTCAGGAATCAGAGTCACTGGCGGGAGAGGGAAAGGAAAGAGTCATGCTGCCTCTGGCCCCTGCCTAGATTAGGTCTCTCTCATACCAGGGCTGCTCATCTCCCACTCACGACTGTATTAAGTTCACCCAGGGAATCAGAGCTACTACGACACAAGCAGTAATAAATCCCAACAGTATGATTCCTCATGAGCAGCTTACCTAGGAAAGTGCATGATTATTTTAAACTCTCTGATTTATTAATACACTCAGGATGGCTCAAGCCACTAGTTCTTGCCCAGGGGAGTTGAGCAGCGGAGCTCAGCATCTTGACTCACAGTATTGGGACTGATATATGACTAGCTGTGATCAGATGGCGTATCTAAAAATATAGAGCCAGCGGTTTATTTTTCTTGGAAAATGGAAAGACACTCAAAGAAGCAGAGCCCAATTTAGCAACCACAGCAGGCTAGATTTTTGCTTTAAAGAAGCTAGCAGAATTTGCCCAAAAGAAGGTGCCACTTGGGTTGTGTTACAGCCATGGGATTAACCTGTGACTCCAACACCATAGAAGATCCTCCAGCTGCCCTGGCTGCTGGTGTGGCTCTAACTCTGTGTTACACAGGGCAGGGATTCTGATTATAGGTTCCTCTTACCCAAAGGAGGTGTCTACATTGACTGAGCTGGTCATTTAGTACAAACTTGTATTAATGAACTAAGCCCTGCAAGATGAACCTGCCTTGCACCATTCCCAGGGAAGCTGCTGCGGACACCTCATCACCAGCTATCAAGTCTGCCTTTTGTCATCTCTTCTCTAAACAAGCTAAGTTCTACTCATCTGTCCTGGTGTGTCACGTGTGCTGGACCTCAGGTCATTCCCACTGCTTTTGTTTGGATCTTTTCCAAGGCAGAGACACATGCCCCTTTCATTAGCCCACTTAACATTTGATTACATCTTACATCCCATATTTATTACATCTCATAGTGCTTTTATAGAAAAAAAATCCCTCCAGAGGACACAAAGGGCATGTCAAATAGTACCCTGCAGCACCTCCTAACATAACAAAGTGTGAAGCTTTTGGTAACAAGATGAAGTCATGGAAATGAATGATTCAGCAGTAGTAGGTTGAGCCCTTGCTCCTGGTAATAAATATGCTTTGAGGTCACAAACACAAACTGGAGTAAGGCTTTGGTCTTCCCTCCATCCATTGCCCAGACCTCAATGCATTCAAGGCCTCCTTGATAACCAGTGGTGACAATCTGTTCCTGTCTATAACCTCATCCCAATCAGAGAAAATAGTCTTCAGCATTTTTCAGTTGGTATATTCCCACCTGACTCAGGTCCACAGCAGGTCCCCTTTGCCCCATGTGAGAGAAGAAAGAGCTCGTGAGCCTATAGCAAAACACACCAGCACTACAAACAGTGCCTGCTGGACTCTGCTGCCCATCCATTTGTCTTCAAAAGAAAACCAATTATTCTGGCACCGCAGTTTCCAGTAAGAAACCCCTTCAAATGACATCCATGATTCCCTCCTTCCCTTCCTGAACACTTCCCAGGCCATGTCTGCACCTTGTGCTTAGAGGGGTCATTTCAACCACAGTGAAACTGAGGCATCTCCCCAGAAAATGACTCTTTGTCCCCAGTGAGGCCCCTCACACGGAGCTTGCCACAGGAGCAGGGACTGCCGGCAGGAGCAGGAGCTGTAATTCCAAACAGCTGAAAACACAAAGGAAAACACCCCCTCCAAAATACCAGGCAAAAAAAAAAAGTCAACAAATGTACCAGCCTCTTCCAGAGGCAGCAATTTTAAGAATCGCTTGTAACCAGGCAGCAGCAGCAGGGTGGTTGTGGGGGTTTTTTCTCCCCAGATGGGGCCCTTTCTTTTCTTCCTGTTCCTATAGGGTTTTTCATCACTGTGGCATTTCCTACAATAATCCATCAGATTTATGCTGCCCCGTTCCAGATCAGAGCATCGCTGAGCTCTGTGCATGTCTAACAAAAGCCAGCCCTGTCCTGAGCCGTTCACAATCTCTACAAATGAGGCAAACAAAGGGGACGGGAGAGGAGGATTAGGATGTTTCCAGAGAGAGAGCAAGGAGGGCATGTCCTTCTCTAAAGCCATTTGAGAAGCGTGGGTCCAAAGAACAGATTATGTGACTTGCAGGCATCCTTCCTCCCAGGCTAGGCTGCTTGTATGGCAAAGGACACTGGCCATTGAACAGATGGCCCTGGAAATACCCTGCTGTCCCTTAGCAAGTCTGTGCTTGCTGCTGAATCAGAGCAGGTGAAGACACCAGACTGGACCCCTAAGGTCCACACCACTTCCTTGCCATGTGTTTGTGAATGCCCCTTCTGTCTTCTGCAGCCTCGCACGGCACAGCTCACCTTGCACTCAAGGTTCTCCGGCTCAGACCTGTCACACTGTGCTTCTCACCTCACCTCAAGCTGCCTGGGGGACTTCTCGACCACCCTCAAGCCACAACCCTCTGCAGCCACACCAAGTGTCCTGCTGATTCCTGCTTTGAAGCCCTTGAGCCAGAGCTGGGCAAGAGCTGCCCGGCACTGACCTCCCCAGGGCACGTGTGCCCAAGCGATGCCAAAGCCCTGGCTGCCTGCATAGCTTTCCTCTCCAAGCCCCAGTGTCCCTGTGTGCCCAGTGACAAACAAATCTGGCAGGAAATACTTTGCTGGGAATGGGGAGAGCTTTGCGGTGATGTTGTGACACTGGACGTTGTGTTCTTGGCAATTAGCTCCCGAAACTTTGAAAAAATATCAAGAAAAGAACAAGAGGTGGCTGCAGGCCAGAGCTGGTTTGGGGGGCCAGAAAGGTCAGAGCAGGACCCTGCAAGGGATCCCAATGTGGGCTGGATCACAACGAGCAGCTGAGACATGACATTGCCTTGTTGGGTGGCCGATGGGTCTCTTGTGGCTCATTTTGTTGGTGCCGTGACTGAGGAATCTTGTCAGAAAACTCACTGTTGTGAGAGCTGTGGTGAACTGGGCGGACTGGGATGCAGAGAGAGATCCTGAATCACCCCCATAGCGTACATTTATACCAGGAAAAGGCCCATCCAACTTCACATCCCTTGTCACGCAGGAACTGGAGAAAGGCAGGACTGCTGTCCTCCAAACCAGTCACCCAGGAGAGACCTCAGGGTTGCCTAAAGAAGCAGTTTTCTCTTCATGCCCTGTAGATGTCTTTACTTTTCTTTCAGCTCAGCAGGTCCATCAGCAAAAACGCCATGGCCTGGGGAGAAAAAATGGAGAAGGAGGCAATGGTCAGAAAAGTCAATTCCCAAGTATGCAGCAGGCAGGCAGGAAACTGGCTCCCACACATTCTCCCCCATGCCTGACTCACCCAACAGGAGCCATGACCACCATTTGGGAACCACTTGTCTTTCCCTGTTCCTCATCAAACAGACAAATTGCGGCTGGATCCCATCAGCCGAAGCCCCCATATGGTGAGTGTCTGATCTCCCTCCTTATACAAATACACAGATGGAGACCCTGTTCAGAGGCAGGGCCACATGTTAATGGTGGCCTCTGGCCTTTGCAGTCCTCTGAGGACAATGAGCAGCAGCCCAGCGGGCACTGGGGAGAGCCTGTGATCTCGAGCTGTTAGCAGCGAACACCAACTGCTCTCTGCTGAGCTTCTTACGTCAGGTAGGTGCAGCTGCCTCTGGACCCTGCTGAGATGCCATTATACAGAGGTAGCTGGACCATATTTTATGGCTCACCACAGCCTCTGTTGCCCATACTGAGAGTCAGGCAATCAGCCCTGGGGGTGTTGAACATGACCAGGGGCAGTGGTCCAAGCCGTCCTTCTCCAGGCAGAAGCAGCTCATGTTTCTTTGTCTCTTTGGTGTTTCTGCCCCAGCACTGCCGGAGAGGGACACAGATTCTGTCTAGGACTCAGTGCTGAGGGCTCTGATCTTTCCCTACAGTCTCTCCAGCTACCACCTTAGGCATAGCCATCATGACTGTTTCAGGGTTCAGATTCCAAAGGAGTCTCTGATCTCCCAGACATCCTCAATAGCATGCCTGGATCACCATAAGAACAGCAGAGAATGACCTCTCAATAGCCCAGCAGCTGAGGCCTCTTCCTGCACTCGTAAAGGAGCAGGACTGAGTGAAGGACATGGAGCAACCCCCAGCCCTGAGCCCCTGTGAACTTCCTTTTCCCCACAGACCTTGTTGTGGCCACCCAAGCCTCTCTCTCTGCCACAGTTTTGCTGTACCCCCCTGAATTCCGGCATTCCTGAAGTGACCAATTTTGACTCAGCTTGAGTAAATGGAGTTCTTCAGGGTCAAATCCAGCCCTTCAGCTCCTTCCCATTCCTGTCCACAAGGCCTCCCACCCTTGTGCCTCACTGGCAAGGAGATTTCCACCCACAGCATGAGCAGAACCCAAGCTGGATATAGGACATGGAGTCAGAAGCTTTCCCTGGCTATTCTCAGCTCCACCAAATCAGAACAGCTACAAATTGTTCCCACCAAACATCAGCTTCTCTCCCCTCTCCTCACTGTTGGCAGAGGGCTGTAAAAGTTAGAGCAGGTGCCTTCATCCATGATGCGGCACCTGCCAGATCTCTGCTTTGCTCCATTACAGTCTGCGGCTGAGCTGGGACAGAAGCCAGTGTTTTGTTCCTCGTCCTTTGACAATGTTCCCACAGTGCTGTCCAAGACTTTCCTTCCAGGGAAAGGCAACTCATTAACAAGGAAGTGTGATGGGATTGGAGCACTAGACCCTTTGCAAGGAGGGAAATTCCTACACATTTAGGGAAAGCCTCAGTGTCTGCAGATTTCCCCCTAAACTAAACACCATGTGGTGCTTTCCTGGTAGTTATCCTCTGTAAAAGGTGACTCCTGGAAGGGGGTCCAGCACAGCAACTTTTCACCCTTGGTCCAATTGTAAGAACCGACCCCATTCTCTGGGTCAGTTCTGCATCTGATTCACAGCATCCCACAATACCCATGGAGACTGTAGAGAATCAAGAATTTAGGGCTCATGGGCAGTGCATACCATAGGGACATACCTGACATGAGTGTTTTCCAGCACTGAAGGCCTGAGGAACTACTGGGACAGATGTTTTCTAGAAGGAAGAGTAGCTGTGGAGGGTAAAGTGGATGTAGACTCTTCTCCATGCCCTTAACTTTACTTGCCATGGCAAAGGGTTTACTCACATGGCAAGGAGCAGAGCCCATCTACTGTTGCTTCTTCATCAACCCTGCAGCTACATCAGTTGGACAACCATCCCCTGCAAGCACTCTTCTGAGGACAGGCTTATGTTTGTGTGTATTTGTTGTGACTGTAGGAATTACATGCTCCCATTTCTCCTTCTAGTTCTCCTTCTTCCTAGTGCAGGAGTGAGACAGTGGAAAAATGTCTGAGGACCATGTGTGTTGGAGGAAAAATGGGAGAACATTCAATGGAGGTGTTCTGTAAGCATATAAGTTCACTTTCTCTGAAGCTGCTGATAAAAGATTTCCCAGACAGCTCAGTGAAGAGCCCAGACTTCTGTCTCCCCCATGTAGCAAGGATCCCACTCTTCAGTGTCCTCCATGCAGTCATGGTAAAGACTCCACAATTTTTTGACCTCTGATTCCATCAGGTCTGGGTTCAAGACCTTGGCTAAAAGCTCTCCTTCACCACTGAAAAAGATAATTCATCTGTGGGAAGCTGTTCAGTATAACAGTGTCTAAATTCCATTTCCTATAAAAAAAGGCAGACCTGTTCAGATCCCAGATTCTGGTTTAGGTCCTTACAGAGTTGGTCAACAGTGACATCTTGAAAGCTGATCCAGCCATGTGCTTTGAGTCCATTTCAACAGTGCAATAGTTTGTGCCCAATCTCTATTTCTTCCCCTGCAGCAGAGGGGACACTCTCTGAGTGAGAAAGGACACTCAATTCCCCTTTTAAGGGCTAGAAAAGTGATCAGATGGATGGAACATCCCTCCTAGGAAGAAAGGCTGAGAGAGTTGGGGTTGTTCAGCATGGAGAAGGGAAGACTCCAGGGAGATCTTGCTGCAGCCTTCCAGTACCTAACGAGGGCCTGTAAGAAGGATGGGGACAGACTTTTTAGAAGGGCCTGTAGTGACAGGACAAGGGATGATGGTTTTAAACTACAAGAGGGGAGATTTAGACTAGATGTAAGGAAGACATTTTTTACGCTGAGGGTGGTGAAACACTGGAACAGGCTGCCCAGAGAGCTGGTAGATCCCCCATCTTTGGAAACATTCAAGGTCAAGTTGGACTAGGCTCTAAGCAGCCTGATGTAGTTGAAGATGTCCCTGTCCATGGCAGGAGGGTCATACTAGATGACCTTTAATCGTTCCTTCCAACACACACCTTTCTGTGATTCTATGATTTTTTAATAGGACTGGACAAGTCTTTCTCCCAAAAAAACCTGAGAAGGCATCCTCCCAGGGTGGTGAGCGGTATCAGACTTCTGACAACCTTCTTCAGAGCTGTCTGGCTTCCTGCTTTGCTATTCTGTGCCACAGAAGACTTTTAAATGGAGCTCTATCCCATCCTTATTTTACATGGCGTAGTTAAGGGACTGTTAGGAATTATTAGGGGCCAGCAGCACCCTTCCCTGCCATAACTATTATTCCTCTCTTATATGCTAATTTCAGCTGAGTCAATACCTTCTTCCACCTACAATCTCAAGACATTCACTGCAATATTTAATACAGTTGCATTTTCAGCGAACAAGCTTGAAAATTTTCCACTCACTAAAGCTTCACGTTTTTTTCTCCCTCCCTCCCTCCCTCTGGGAGGGTGAAAAATGAAACTCAAGATATGATAGAAGCTCTTCATTCATCAGCCACGATTGCAACTCCTCCTGAATTCAAGTGTGGGAACCACGTCTAGGACAAAGCATGGCCCTGAGCCCGGATGTGCCTTCTCCACCTTAACAGCAGCATCTGCTTCCCAATATGGCATGCTCTGCACTATCTCAGGCACAACTTGAAACTTTGCAGCTGTTGCCACTCCGAGTCTAGCTCTAAATCCAGCAAGGAAGGAGAGGCTGGGATAGTGGGGGAGTGCAGGGCACTCGTTATCCTGTGCGCAGGGGTGGGAACAAAGCTCCCATGCATCACGCAGAAGAACAAACCCAAGCCAGTGCTTGCGTAGGAATAGCCAGAGAGTCCGTGAGCAGATGAAAAGAGCATAGGTAGCAATATCTCATCCTGGAGAGGAGTCTCCTCCTTCTTTCAGTCTTGCATCTGTAACTCCTGAGAGGTATTCTCTGTCATGGTTTGAGCCCACACAGCTGGCAACAAAGCACCATGCAGCCAATCCCTCACTTCTATCCCCCCTCCAGTGGGATGGGGAGGAGAAAATGCAACAAAAGGCTTGAGGGTCGAGACAAAGGACAGGGAGGGCTCACTCACAAATTATGGTCATGGCCAAAAGGCAAACTGGACTTGAGGAAACTAAATCAATTTAATGTAAACATAACCACCACCAATTCACCAACTGAGTCAAAGCAGGACAGTGATAAATACAACCAGATCTTAAATAGACCTTCCCCCCACCCCTCCCTTCTTCCCAGGCCCAGCTCTGCTACCTCCTTCCTTGCAGTGGTGCAAGGGGCAGGGAATGAGAGTTGAGGTCACTCTCAGTCTGTTCCATGTTGTTTCTGCCACTCCTTCCTCCTCAGGGGAAGAACTGCTGACAGAACTCCCCTCCTGCAACATGGCACCCCTTCCACAGAAGACAGCCCTCCATGAACTACTCCTTTCAAAGTGGCTCCCTTCCACAGGCTGCAATCCTCCTAGTGACAAGCCACTCCAGCATGGGCTTCCCTCAGAGTCACAACCTTCTTTGGAGGCAGTCCCTTGTTCCAGTGTGGGGTCCTTCATGGGCTGCAGTCAGGATTCTGCCCCACCATTGGTTTCTAAGGGCTGCAAGGGCTCAGCCTGCCATCTCATCATGGCTGAAGGAGAATGGCTGCTCCAGCATGCCTCCCTCACTCCTTCCTCACTGATCTCAGTGTCCACATGGTGGTCTCTCTCAGGTCACACTCCTCTCCAAAACAAAATTGCTCCCCAAACAAAAGAAGCTACCCAACAGGTCTTCCCTTCTTAAATATGTTATCACAGAGGTGCTAATTGGCTTAGCCTTGGCCAGAGGTGGGTCCAAGTTGGAGCTGGGGAAGCTTCTCAAAACTTCTTACAGAACTCACGCCCATAGCTCCCTCCTCGGCTACCCAAACCCCACCAGGCACAAACCCAGCACATTCTCCAAGTACAAAAGTTTTGTTGACAGGCTGGAGGAAACTAAACATTTGCCACCATAGACAATAATAATAGGGTCCAAGTTCATCCACCCTGCCCAACATCGGACTATAGGTTGTTTTTTCTCTTTTGTTCTTCCCCCTGTTGAACTCCCAAGATGGAAGGAAGTGAAGGTAAGATTATTACCCAGACTTACTCAGATTATTACCCGGAAGGACTCATGGAGGCTTTCCAGTCACACTTGCTTTCCAAGTCCTAAGGAAGTGAAAAGCAGATGAGAGCCCAAGCATGTTCCTGAGATGGAGGTCAGTCATGAAAGGCTGGATGCCTGAACCATGGGGAACATAAAGTCAAGGAGGATGTTCCTCAAACTGGGGGAAGAATCTGCCCCTTGACGTGAGGAAATTCAAAATAGAAAATCAATAAAATATCCAGACAAAAAAGATCAGCTCAGTCTTCCTGGAAAAGATCCAAGGGTAAAAAACTAATTCCAGAAAGTGAGGTCAACCTTCTCTAATAACCATAGCTACTGTTTGTGCTCCAGTGAGACGTGCATGTGTGGAGTTTACCTCTCCGCTATTTATGGATTTGGCCTCTTGACCTGGAATTCAATGCCTCTCAGTTGATCCTGTTGTGTTGTGACGGGCCATATTCTGCATGTTTATTGCACTGGCACCAGTGTTGTCTTTATCTAAACGGTGAGGGAAAAGAGCAGTCCAGAGCTGATACTAAAATCCAACATCCATCCCCCCTGTCCCTCCAAACAACAAAATTTGATGCAGCTCCTCACCATCTTTTTTTGTCTTTTTTTTTCTGAGAAGGGACCTCTAAATTTATTATAAACCCTCCTGAAGATAATACCTGTGTAAGCACCACAAAAGAAGGTTTTTTTGGTACCCAGTTTAGAGCAGAAAGTAAATTTAGAGCTTGAAGTATCCCATAAGGTGGGACTCCGGAGGATTTTCCAAATTTTCAAAAAAGACTTGGGTCCTTACTTCACTGGTCAGCAGAGACAGCTGATGTGGACATGTGCTTTGAGCCCATCTCTCCAATTGGACCATTTGTTATGCTTTGCCCAATCTCTTCTCATGCAGCCAAGGGTGAAGGGATACTTAAAACCCCACCATGAGAGGGACATGATACCCACAATGACTCTACCACCAGTAGGAAAGGGATATGTGAGGATGGAGGAACATGTTGGGAGGCTCCTTGGTGGAATCTCGGACTCTCTGTTTCCACTCTTGATTCATCTATGCTCAGCTGCTTCAACCCAGTCCTTGGATAGATCTTATTAACCACCCTCCCAAATGACTGTAGCCAGAGCATCACCAAAGTGTGCAGGGTCACCTTTTCTCTCCCTGTGCCAGGTTTTTTCTCAGGGTCTGGACACCTGGGTTGGTTCAAAGCATGTCACAGGCTTTGTGGCATTTGGTCCAGCACCTTCCTGCAACTGCCAGTGATGCTTCTGTCTAATTCCCGTTCATATCAGGAAGATTAAAAGAGAGGTATTTTCCTCTTGTGTCACACAGTGGTGGCTCCATGGCATTGTGGTGGCCTTGTAGTGGTAAGTTCTCAGCAAGGAGATTTTGTTCCCACAGAGACACAGGAAAATTGACCTGGGGAGGGGACAAGAGAGGGTCAGCAACATCAGTTTTCATTTACTAGAGATGTTCAGGCAATAGCACCGTGAGGAAGGCTGGAGCCCTCTTTAACTTTTCCAGCACTTCATAAATTTCAGAGAGATTTATGGCAAGGAGCCAGATGTTTGGGGAGAAATTCTGAACACTAAAGACAAGTGGAAATTTCTTTTTTTTTTGGTAGTGTGTATTTTTTCCCATTAGTTGCACGGCTATATTTAGAAGAGAGGGGGGGAGAGAGAGCGCGAGAGAGGGATTAGGCATTTCTTCATATTCCGTAGTCACTCCAGTTGTTCTGCTTGTAGGAACAGATGTCTCTTTCCTGGGGTGATAGCATTCAGGTCCATGAGGAAATTTTCTTACCGGCAGCTCCTCTAACATAGAAGGGAGATCAAGCCAGAGGTAAGTCAGTCCATCATGGAAGAAAACACTGCAAGGACCATTGCAGTGAAAGCTTTGGGATATTGATCAAAAGAGAGAAGGGGGGGGGGGCTGGAATCCAAGACATGACAGCAAGGGGCCAGGAGAGAATTGCTGGAGACTGTACTCTAAGTCTGGAGTGGAAAGTGTGGCTATTACAGCAGGGATGGCAGTGGAGAGGGTCTTGCACCAAACATGTGGCTGAGCAGGTTGGGAAGCCTCTGGTTCTGCCTGTGGTGCAGGTGTGGAAGTTCATCAGGAGGTGTTCAACCTGGAAAGCCAGGCTGTGCCGCCAGTTCTGAGGGGCTTCTCCAACTGTGAGGTTCTCTGATCTTGGGTTTTGGGGCAGTGCTGTAATATTTTGTTGCTTCTCAAGTAGATGGGGGGTGATGAAAAGTGTTCAAAGGTACTGCCTTTCCCTCATTGAAAACTACTATGCCAGTATCTTGTGAGGAGTAGGGTGATGCCTTTTTCTGTATCTGTGTATTTCCAGCTATAATGAAATTCGGGGGAAATGCATTCAGGGAGGTTTTGGAAGCCAGAAGAGGAGATGGTGCACTGCCTGGTATGGGGTTAGCTGCAGCTGGGGATGTTTTACCTCTGTTTGGCCGTGCAGCAGAGTGCAAGCTCAGCTCTAGGAAAGATGCTATTTTTGCTCTCTGAACCTGCGTGCTAGGTCAGTCTAAGGAGAAGCAAATCCTTTCCAAGGTTTGGGGAGGGTCCTTCAGGGGTCCTTCAGAACCAGGGTCCTTCAGAAATGTCCCCTGCTTTCATAGCAACACACCCACTAACAGCTCAAACTTTTTCCAGGTTAACCTGGAAAATCAAAAATTTACAAGTCCCTGAAAGCTCCAGGAGCACAGTAGCTAACAAAGAAAACCACAGAAGCCAGTGTCCCAAAGGGTTAAGATCCGAAAGGAGGTTGTAGAGAGGTGGGTGCCAGTCTCTTCTCACAAGTAACAAGCAACAGGACTAGAGGAAATGGCCTCAACTTGCACCAGGGGAGGTTTAGGTTGGATATTAGGCAA
Source organism: Eurystomus gularis (assembly GCA_013400335.1). NCBI lineage: Eukaryota > Metazoa > Chordata > Aves > Coraciiformes > Coraciidae > Eurystomus > Eurystomus gularis. Next base: position 199,154 of record VZZY01004052.1, on the reverse strand, counting down.
AAGCTCTTCACTGAAAGGGTTGTCAAGCACTGGAACAGGCTGCCCAGGGAAGTAGCTGAATTTCCACCCCTGGACGTGTTTAAAAGTCATGTAGATATGCTGCTCGGGGACATGGTTTAGTAGCGGACTTGGCAAAGTTAGGTTAATGGTTGGACTCAATGATCTTAAAGGTCTTTCCCAACCTAAACTATTCTATGATTCTATTCTTTGATTATCCATCCTGGGATGCCTCAAAAGATGTCTGCTCCTCAGACAGCATCTCACTGCTTTCCCTGGGCCAAGCCCGTCTGTTTCTCCCTGCAGCCAGGACAGCTGCACAGCCTAAAGTGAGTGCAGAGCTTCAGAGCTGCATCCACGGTGGGCTGATCTGCTGCTCATGGTGCACCTGACCCCTCTTCCCACTGCATCACCCCTTCCTCCCTACCTTCATTTGCACCTCACCTCCATTCCCTGTGCTCCCTGGGGAGCACTGCCTCTTCTGTCCTGCATCCCTGGGCCATGCAGGACCCCAGGTATTCCTCAACAGCAAACTTCTGTCACTGTTCTTTCCGCATTGTCCTCAGGCTTTTTGCCAAGGGACAGAGCAAGCAGGCAGCCAAAGACAGAAAGAGGGAAAACTGCTCAAAGATTGCTAAATTTGCCATTAAAAATTTCCTTTTCAAAAGCTTCAGCAACGCACAGGCCAGACGTTGCTCCATTTAACCCCCCGCGATGTTTTCGCTCTTGCATGTGAAGTTTCTGTATGTGCCTATATGGTGATTTTCACCACAGGGCTCTCCTTGTACACGGCCACAATAACTTTCATTCCAAACTGGCGTTTCTAGCACTTTGTCCCAGGCACCCCTGAAATGCTAGAGATTAGTGTAATTCCCCCCCAAAATCAAATGCATTTCTCTTGTACTGTTACAACCTCCTAAGAAGACAGGCTGAAATCCATCTCTGCTGGCTGGATCTATAAAACCCCAAATCCACACATTTCTTTTCAGACTTAGAGTGGTTTTTTTTAAATTAAACCTTCTTGTAAATAGACTTTCCCCAAAATATGTGCTTTCCCCTCACATCATACTGGTCCACAAAGGACAGAGAGGGATACACTCAGGAAGTCACACTCTGGTTTCTTTTAAAGCATCAGAGCTAGAAATAAACAGTATCTGCTGCAGAGATGTCACTCCATGCTCCCTCGTGACAGATGGCACTGGGTACTAGCCCTGATAGGCTGTGAGATATTGGTCTTTTAAATGCTAACAGCATGATTTATAGAGAATTCACCAAGACACTTAATATTTCTGTCACTCCAAGGCCAAGATCTTGTAACACAGAAAAGAGGGACATGAAAAATGCAATGGTACCGATAGAGCATTGTAGACATCTAAACGTTTCAGGAGGGACTTTTCTACGCAGTGTGGAATCAATGAGCAGGTGGAGGAGTAAACCCTTTGTTAGCACTTTAAGGTGACCAGTACTAGCAAGACCCATCAGAGACATGCTGAAGGACCTCTGGGAGCCCACCACTGCTGGATGCACATTAGCAGGTCTGGAGAGGCAATTTATGTACAATCCCACTTCTTTGTTTGCTTGTACATGTACATGTGGGCTCCTTCTTTCAAAAGCTGAGGCCTTACTGCTGCAAATGGGCATAGAGGAGCTCATAAGAAATCTGCCAACACGTGAATTTCCTGCTCTGTGTATCTTTGAAAGCTTCATTCCATATTTTCTATGCCTGCTCAGGACAGGGCTGGGGGAGGACCATGCAGATCTTTCCAAGTTTTAAATAGACTGTCTCTGTGGTGTCCAGGACTAGTGATCCATCACCTGGTTTTAAGTGGCAGGTTCCAGTCTAGATGCAGAGAGTAGGCATCTGGGCCAAGTTGAGTGGCCTCCCTCTCATCTGGGTCACTTTGCTCCATGAAGAAGAGGAATGTAGTTCTGAGAGTTGTGCTCTCCCTCTTCTAACTGGCAGTGATCCCTCATGGCCTAGGATGATCTGTTGAACTACATCATTCCTTGCACACCCCCAGGCTATTGCTTGTTCCAAACTGAATGAAGCATCTGGGTCTCTCACTCTCAGAGGACCTGATTTTGGTCTTAGGCTTGCTGAGGAGCATGGGGTCCACCCATGTGCACATACAGCATTGAGCACAGCATGGTGGGTGGAGTTCAGATCACAGCTCTTGGCAATACCCATCACTCACCCACAGCAGGGCCTTGGAGATGAAGGACCATATGTAGGTTAACTGGGTCTATCAGGTAGGAGGCAAATGGCTCAATAGCACATCGGCAATACCAGCCCAACAACCAACATTGCATTAGCCTCCACACATCCTTAGTCTGTGATTGCTTACACGACTTGAAGGACAACCTCTGGCTATGCCTGGAACTGGATTTCCAAGTGGTTTTTTTGGCCAGATAGGAAATCTGATTCTTATGAGATACAAAAGTTAGTAGGGGGCGTTAATCCTGTTGTTTAAAGTAAGTTCACACATTTCTCCTTCCAGACAAAGGCTGTAATTCAGCACATGACCATTCAAACCACTGGACAAAGTTGCTGGTCATCACACTCCTCATTACACATGGGCAAGCATGGCATGGCTGACCAGTGCAGACACCAGGCACTTAGCTATCATCCGTCCCCAGTCGGGCCGGTTCTGTCATGAGGAACAGATGATTTGGTGTAAATCTGAAATTATTTTACTTCAGGAAAACAACAAGAGGCAGGCAATGCTCTCTCTTTGCAAAGAAGCCGTCCAGTCCTGTTTGCAGTGTTTCATTGCCAAAGCAATTCTGAATTTGCAGGGAACAAGGCCTAAGTGAAAGAACGTGTGGTGGAGAGTGCTTGCAAAGCTCTTGCAGGTTCATGTTAGAGGAAACAAGGATCACTCTCAGTGTCTATTTATGTGTTTGTCAGCTCTGATTTCCTCCGTCCTCCTAATGTTTTTCAATCTGTTGGCTAATTACAACCAAAATTTGGCAGAGGAGAAAGATCACCTCAATTTTCAGGAAATCAGGCAGCAAAGAGAGGAGAAAGTCAAACAAGTGTCAGAGCCAAGGGAAGAGCTGGAACGTGAGTGCTCATTAAGGCAGCCAAGTATCCACATGGGAAAATGTTATAATAAACATCTCAGCCAGGGAGAAGCATTCATCCAGCCCTGCAAGTCACTGCAAGACATGAAACCATAGAAAAGCAGGTGTCATTTCATCTGACACTCACAGAACTCTGGGTTTTGTGTCTTCAAAGCACCTTTTATTGTCACAGCACTGAAGAGGAAGGAATAATCCAGCTCTGGACTGGGTTTGGCTATTACTAACTGCAATTCCCCAGCAACTGGGGAATTCTGTCTGGACACCCTCAGACCTAGGAGGCATCAATGCCCAGGGATCAAGTGAGAGCAGAGGTTCGATGCCCACAAATACGGGATCTTCCCCACACTGGGAATAGCCCCATTTCTGCTTCAGGGTGTGAACTTTCCCCTGTGCACATTAGCTGCCTTCTCACAGCCTGAGGGCTAGATGGGCACCAGGTTTTCCCTTTCAGCAGCTGGATTCACTCCTTTTCTCTCCCTTTCTCCCTCAGTTCCCGCTGTCAGCAAACCCACCCTCCCCAGGCTGAGCACGAGGCACACAGAACAAGCTCTACCACGTATAGGGCAAGGTCCTCAACATGCACAAAAACACCATATTTGGCCAGTTTGAGCCAGAGTTGAGCGAGAGCTTGCCAGAAGAAGAATCATACAATTTAAATTGAAAGAGAATGAGTTTAACCCTTAATTTATAAATACGATTATAAATCACCCAGGGAACTTTAAACACGGAAAGGCTGCAAAACTAAACACATGCTGCTGCCATCCCAGGCAGCAGAGTAACACTAGCAGGCAGGACAGGGTGAGGAGGACATGGGGGATGATAAAGGAGCCAGGTTGTTATATCAGATGTTCTGATTCAGGACAGGGAGATGAGAAAAGCTGAAGCTGTTTATGTTAAATAACACTCTCTCACACTTGTTAATGTCCTTTTCGTCTTTCTGATCCCAGTGCACAGCCCTCTTGTTCTCTGGGTCTGCACGCAGAGATCCTATCTGCCCAAACCAATAAATAACTCTCTTGGAGAGCAGTTAGGACAAAGCTCAGTTGCCTGACCTGTCTTTTCTTTAGTTTCCCATTACTTGAATTGTTGAGCTAGATCCAAAAGTCTCCTGGGTCAAGGAAATGAACCCTGTCAAATTCAACAAGTGGAGGGTGAGGTGACACCAAGCAAAAAGTTGGGTGGAACGGAACACAGGATGGTCAAGGACATCCTCCTGGGGCAGCCATAGCACTGGGTTGCCCATGCTAAATGAACAAGTGGGATGCCAAGCAGCAAGCGAGTGAGAGAAGAGGCTGCAGGCCCTGGTTTCAGCACAGTGACCATCTGTTTCCTATTTGGCCCAAAAACGATGGAATCGGTTGTCACGCAACAATGAGAAAGTATTTCAGAGCAAGTCCCCCCTCTCCCAGTGCTGAGCAGGGACCTTTAGCAGAACGAGGGAAACAAGGTCACCTTCCAGTCTCCGTCCCTCCCCTTATCCCATTTCTACCCAGATGCCTGCTGTACTTTTAAGGAAATGCTACCCACAGACAGACAAAATCCAGCCCGAGAGGTATAATATAACAGCATAGGCCAACTGGCACGGTCAGACAGCGCTCAGAAGGATGCGTGTTTACCCATCTTGGGCTTTGCAGACTGGCAGCTCCAAGAAACAGGGATTTCATGAAAATCTGAGGGGCTGAGAGCTATATTAGGCAGGAAGAAGGCTGAGCTCCAAACTCTTTGAAGGTTTTTTGAAGGGGGTTAGCACAAGGGCTCTTTGCTCTGTAAGCGAAGGTGACTGTGCTTCTTGTAGCTCTGCATGAGCTCATGCCAGAGCTGCAAGCAATAAATAGTATGAAAAATACCAAAAGAAAAAGGTTTGCAGAGGCTGCAAAGCTTCTCGTGCATTTAGCCATGGCAGCACCCCGTGGTGATGGGTAGCCAAACTGACTTTACCACCAGCATAAGTATTTCGGATGGCAAAGAGAGAGACCTGGTTGGTGTAAATTTTTGACAGGAGGTGGGCAGTGGGGCAGAATTGGAAATGTTTGCTTTTCCTCAGACATGAGGTCACGCTGCCATTCTGTGCCTCGTTCAACCTGCTGCAAAATGGGGCAATGTACCTTTGTCAAGTGCTTGGAGACCCACAATGGAAAAATACTTAGTAGCTGTTAACCAGGGGTTTGGTCCAGCTCCATCTCATTAAAAGCACTCAGAGGAATGCTGTTGCTTTGGCAGTCCAGCTCTCCATCCCTTCTGCTTGAGATGAGGGCTGTCCCACAAAGAAAGGAAAAGGCCATTCACCCAAACATCCATCAGTAACAACTGGATTAGAGGAAGATGTTTCCCACTGCAGCCCAAGAGGCAGCTTTTCCACAGCCTATCAGTGAGGAGATCTTCAGAATTAATTGAATTTGTTAGGACTTCTTTCATGTGGTTGCTTGGATTTTAGGTTCAGACAGGCAACAATGGACTGCAGAAAGACACAAACTCTAATTCAGCTGCTCCCTTCCATATTCTATTTGGCAAACAAAATGTTACCTGTTTTTTAGCTGTTTACTGTGTTTGGAGTTGATTTCACTGCACATGGGGCTCAGCGGAAGAGGTGACTATATAAGTCATCACATTGCATTTGCTGCTGATTTTAATTTCTGGGTATGGACAGTACTCATAAGGGATCTTTTTCTATTAGTCTGCAAGGTGCCCTCCAGACCTCAATAGCATTGTGAGGATGAGGAACATTCAAATGCATTTTGAGTTACTGACTTCACTGAGGCAGGAAAGGAAAAAGGTAACGTGAATATCATATGTTTGTGGTAAAGCTTCTGAGCCTGAAGAAAAATCTGCCAGTGGAGGCAAGCTACTAACAGGATGTAAAATAAGAGCAAACAGCCGGTTTCTTAGAATTACAATAAGAAGACAAATGCGTACACAACTCAGTGCACTCCAGAACATGTTAAAGGATGGGATGGGTGATTTGATCTTCTCTCCTCATTCGAATATCTGTATGAACACAAATATACAAGCTTACTCTGCACTCAAGGGGCAAAAAAGTCTTTATTTCTTGGTTGGCACTGGTGCACAGTGGCTTCCGCAGTGCTCCTCTTGACAGCATCTGCAAAGAGATGGAGCAGATCCAGGCATCTGCTTGTTTCAGCTTGGTTTTGTAATTAAAGAATGAAACAAGCAAACAGAGAAGATCAGATGGCGAGAATATTAGAAAGTAGTTAGAAAATGGGCCCTCCCCTGTGTCCTCCCCATGCATCTTTCTCAGGTGCCAGACTTTGCAACTCCACTACCTTCAGCCAGTCTTGGGGCCGGTTATTCCTGTTATTCACTGGCAGAGTTCTTGGCACAAAAAGTAAAGAGACAAGAATCTCCCCCAGAAGTCTGCAGGTTCAATCAAACCCAGACAAAATAATGTGAACATGTGTACTACTTTGGCTGCCACCAGCGTTCAGTGCAGGGTGAGGTAATCTGGTCATTCCTGAAACACAAGGTGTTCCAACATCTGGCTGCTGCTGGAGATGGCTAAGTGCAAAAGTGGACAGAAGTTAGGATTTCTCCTCTTTGCCCAGCAGTTCTTTGGGATGTTGCGGGTCTGAATCCAGGCATCATTATTTCAGTCCTGCAGCACAGTCTGGCACTGGGTTTGATCTCAGGAGGGCTGCATGGTTGAGCACCTGTCATTCCAATGGACAGTTCAACTACTTGGGCTTGCTACCTAAACAGAATAAACTGCAATATGATTATGAATATCCTTCCTAGTTTAAGGATATTGAAACCCATCCTCTTCTTTCACACCACTTCCATAGACTAGATGAGAGGCAAGAAGAAAGTAGATGAATCACCAGACTCCAGGCCAACAAACCTAAGTTCACTCATGATGGTAAAGTCAATTCTCCAAAAATTTCCAGAGGGAACTTCGCACCTGCTCTTCTAAATTCTTAGTCCTAATCTCTGCACTTGCTCAACAAATATTCTGCTTCATGCTCAACATACAGAATAACCACGACCATGCTGTAGCTTCTCATGAGGACTCTTGATCTTGATGTTGACCATTTACCAAACACTTCATTCCCAGCACTCTCCAAGGGGAAGGGGTGGGAAAGCACCCACACTTGATCACTCAGTCCTCCACAGAAGTCTGCCTGGTCATATCCTATGACCCCATTCGCTAGTGCCAGCTGGGAACTGCTGTACTGAAAAGGAGATGGGTGACCTAGGTAGCTTCCTCCTTTACTTTGTACACGGCCACCAACAGCTTGAAGCATCTCACAGGCAATGGGACACCTTCAGTCCATCGTCCTGCTCCCCATAAGCAGCAAAAAGGATTAGTACAGGCAGAAAACCAGCTGCCAGAGGATGGGGCATACCTGGGGGAGCTGGGTATCCAGACTCCCTTAGCAATTCAAGCCTTCCTCGTTGAGACATGCAGATAGGCACACCGTGGTTCTCGTGAGTGCTGGAAGACGTTTGCAGCTCCTTGTCTCCTAGCCCTTCCGCACTTGGCTCTTTGGTAGCAGGGATTTCAAACCCTCATAACTCAAGTCTTTCAGCATCATTCTCTGCTGATTCAAGCTGATTTTTTTAACCTCAAAGTCCTGCTCAGCCACTTTGAGATATTCCAGACATTTTTCAACCATTTATTTTTATTGAAACCAGCCAAGTCTCTGTATATATTGGGCTTTTTTTTTCTCTTTTTAATATACAAATCAGTTTAAAATAGTGTGTAAGTCAGGAATGATTTGCAAATTAAACTGTCAAACCCTGGCAGGAGTAGCAGCTGACGCCCTTGGTTTGAAATCTCCCGGCTGCTGTTGCTGTGAGTGCAGATCTCTAGAAGATGCCACACAACCTGCTTGTGCTTTACTGGAAAATTCAGCCCTCCTTTGATTTTAGGGAAGTCTTAAAACTCCTGAAAGTGCTGTCGCATGTAATTCTCTAAAGGGATCACCTGGACAAGGGAAGGGATATGGTATTTTAGGAGTCAGCTTCTGGGGCTATGGTCACGCCCATAGGTTGGGCAAATGTCTTCGGGCTGCCAGCACTATCCCGCTCCCACAGGCAGGAAGAGTCTCCAGTTGGGAAGAAGCTGCTCCAGTGGAGGAAGGACTCGAAAGAGTAAGTGCCATGCTCAGGCAACAGTCTTGGTAGGAGACCTCACATTGGTCTGACCCTCCCTGTCTCAGTGGAAAATAGCCTGTGCCCTCCATGAGCACCAACGCACCCTGCTTGGACTCAGCAGCCTCATCTATTTCTCTGGCCATTTGCCACACAGCTGGTTCAAGCACGACCATTTGTAGGTCCCCTGACTTTCACTTCTTTACTCCTCTCAGCATAGTTCACATCTCTTTCTTGCTCAGGCCTTAAAACCACTTTTGCACAGGGCAGAGGAAGAGAAACTTGAAGTGGGGATTGTGTGTCTTCTCCAAAACATGCATCTGGAACCACTGGAACACAGTAATTATAAGAACAGGTATTTTCCTAGTGATTATTGGTAATCCCAAATCAGCAGATGAGACGCTCAGAACTACTGAGGGTGCACAAATACCTCAGTTAAAATCTTCTTAGGTGACAGTATTTTGAGCCCTAAAGAATGCTGACATACCCACCAATATATCTGTTTCTTTTCCTCCAGATCGCTGGGAAGTCAGTGACCATGTCGACCTCCTCCACCCAACTTCCAGCCCTTGACTCTATCAATTCCACCCAGCAACCCAACTCCAGCACCTACTTGTTCTCCAAGTTCATCCACTCTGACAAAGAACTGTACACGGAATTTTACAGCCTGTGGATTGCCCTGATGGTAGTCAATGCCATCATTTTCTTGGTGGGTGTTGTGCTGAACAGCTTGGCGTTGTACGTCTTCTGCTTCCGTACCAAGACAAAAACCACCTCTGTTATTTACACCATCAACTTGATTGTAACTGACCTCTTGGTGGGCTTTTCCTTGCCCGTCCGGATCATCATGTTTTACAGTGCAGGGAACTGCCTGAACTGTTCCTTGGTTCATATCTTTGGCTACTTTGTCAACATGTACTGCAGTATCCTCTTCTTGACATGCATCTGCGTTGACCGCTATCTGGCAATTGTACAGGTGGAGGCCTCACGTAAATGGAGGAACCCCACCTGTGCCAAGGGGATCTGCGTCTTCATTTGGATCTTTGCCACTGTGGTGACTTTCTCCATCCTGACCATGGCAATACAGTTTGCTGCGTGCTGCCTCTCCAAGATTCTCGTCCTGATGGTCTGCGAGTACTTCTTCCCCCTCATCATAATAATCTTCTTCACCACCAGGATTATGTGTGCTCTGTCCAAGCCAAGTCTCATGCACCAGAGCCGGGAGAGGAGAATGAGGGCTGTGCAACTCCTTATCACCGTTCTCATCATCTTCATGATCTGCTTCACTCCTTTTCACGTGCGACAGGTAGCAATCTCCATCAACCCAGACATGCCCCATGATGTCAGCCTCCTCGTTTACCACGTGACAGTGACTCTGAGTAGCCTCAACAGCTGCATGGACCCCATTGTCTACTGCTTTGTCACTAATAACTTCCAGTCAACCATGAAAAACATCTTCAGGAAAACCGAACCAGAGCAAACCAGTGTGGACATCTTGGCTATGAACAAAAACTCCAAGGGCTCCAATGCGATCATCGCCTTCTCAAACACAATAGGGAGCCCTGTGAGCTTGCCATCACCAAGCAGTGTCCAGATATAACCCACATCTGATGGGACATGCTGCAGTAAGCCAGTGTAATGATTCTGGAATATTGCTAGGATGAACCATACTATTGTCTTTGACCTCTTTGTTTTTTAGGCTGAGGTTCAGAATGACAGTGGTGGAATTTATTCCTCAAGAACATTGAGATCTGTCTGGAAAATGGAACGTGCATTGCTGTTAGTACCAACACAAAAGAGTCTATTAATTTACTGTTCCAAACAGGAAAGTTTTCTTTGTACTTTAATACAGACATTTTGCTAGCAACAAGTTCTTTACTGTGGTTTTCTTTTCGTGTTTGACATCATAATGCGACACTCCTAGGATGACTTAGAAAACAGGAAATCTGTTTTCTGTGAAAGATTTTGGGCCTTGGGCATGTGGTTAGAGTAAAAGATAAAAGGAATGCTCCTAGAGCTACCCACTACAAGGATTTTAGATGCCAATGGAGTGGTAAAGAAAGTATTCTAACCCACCTGCCACTAGTAACTACTCATTTGTTTCTCAAAAAGTCGACACCTTCTCAGGGAAGTGAAGATGAAGTCGAGTAGTAGTCTCCTCTCACTGTTTCAGCTATAAGGAAAAAATACACGTGGGTGTATGTGCTTTCATACACATTCTCTGGGCCTGGGGAGAGGTTAATGATACGTCCCACCTTCATTTGGATCACTAGATCTCCTAAACTGCAGATGAGCGTACAAAAAAGCTGTGAAAACAAACATGCTTTCCAGGAAACTCTGCTGTTCTGCTGTCTCTCCCTGAAGAACAGCCAAGATGAAAAGCAGAAGCAGACTATGATGCTATACTACTCGTTTGATTTTTCTTCCTGGCACGTTGCAAAATTAGGGCTTGCTGTCCTAATTCCCACTATCAGTCCATCCACTCAGTCACTTAAATGCTGATGCTTCCAAGGACAGAAAAAGAATCCATCTCAGGTATCTAGGTTGAAATTCACCCCAGTACAAAGTCACTAGGATTGTTTAAGAGCCATGTTCAAAAGGTGTGTGAGGATAAGGACACAGAAAAATTCTGTCCACAATGGTAGGTAAATGTTTTAGATCGCATTGTACCAGTTAAGCAATGTGAATATAAAACAAATTATCCTAGGAAAATAGCAACATCTGCAGCATGAACGGCAATACCTGTTGTTATTGCTCCATGTCTCCTCACTCCCATGCCTATTGTCCCTCCAGCTGGAAGCCTACTGTGAATTCATCAAGTCTAGTGAACAAGATCTCCTGGCACTCACTGCTGTTACCGTCCTGAACGGCAGGCATTATGGTTGGTCCAAGCTAGGACATCCCAGAGTCTCTGCTTTCCCAGTTCCTGTTCCAGGCAGTGATGTCCAGGGAGAGTGATTCAACTCATGGAACCAGAGACCTCCCAGCTGAGTGACCCTGGCCTCCATGTTGCCTAACTCTCCAGGGACATAACAGGACCCCACACTCCACCCACACATGAAGACACTTTAATCCATGCATCTTCATCAAGCGCCAAAGTTCCCGACAGGAAGGATGCAGTTGCCAATAGACCAATGCATAGTGCCATAGTAGGCATGGTGGGGTGTCACCACACCTCTAGCTCCTGCTGCACAAGACTATGGTTCTGCAAGTCCTGTACTGTCCCGGTGGCCCTTCTCTCAGGTATCTCATAGCATTCACTTCTGCTTGGGCAGCTGAGTCCTGTGCCTGAAATAAAATCAGATATCTGCAGTCTTAAAATGGGCACTGTTCCGTTGGCTAGTGCAGAAACCTGCAGGTTTCACCCAGAATGACAGAATCACAGAATCACAGAATCATTATGGTTGGAAAGGACCTCCAGGGTCATCAAGTCCAACCTTTCTCCTAGCATCTCTAGAACAGAACATCAGCATGATGCTGTCAGCTGCAGCTGGTCCATTAACCCAGGCTCTTGATCATCCTGAGGCACAGCAATTTCCATTGTTAGGTGTGTGACCTCTCTGAGGTTTTTCCTTCCAAGAGGTTGTGACAAGGGCCACCAACACCATGGCAGTATCCCATGGGATGCATGACTGTTGTCCTGGTCATTGTTTCACGTTCTAGACATGGCCATGAACATGGTGGGCCTTCCCAGGGCCCTGTTGTACTGTATTTTCCTTCCGCCTCATCTATTTCCTTTATTCATCTGCAAATTACTGACATAGGCACCTAACAGCCAACACCACCTTCTGTGCAGCTCTCTGTTAAATGATGCGTCAGCACACAGAGATTACGCTCTGACTTCTCGGCCAGGCTGATGACTTCACATTTCTGCCACTGTTTTCCACCAGCCCCTCATTTGGAGAAAACATTTTATGCCTCAGATAACTGCACTTCCCTGCAAACCCCCAAAATCTCATGCCCACCAACCCACAACACACTCTCAGACCTTTCCATGCCATCTAAGCCGTTTGTAATGAAAATGTGTGTCACATATACAGAGCTGTTAAGAGAACTGTCTTTTGCCAAGACGACTGCAGAGAAGCAGGAGGAAAAGTGCAGGCTCTGTGCATAGCTTGTTTTCTTTGTTCCAACGAGCCACAGCTTCACACTTCCCTTTCTTTTGCTATCAACAGTATTTTTGCCATATACAGAAATGTCTTAACATCTTTCTCGGCACAGTTGTTCATTTGAGGTCAGCATAAAATCTCTAAGATTATTTGCTTAGATTTTTAAGTCCCTAAACAGTGCCTCAGTTGAAGCTTTGTCTTTCTCCTGTAAACTTAACTTGTAGCAGTCTGAATTCCCTTTACTGTCAGTGTATTATTCACCCCCTATAAAAGGCACCCGAGACTGGATAATTCTCTTTATTTGCTAATGCCTATTGCCTATTTCTTCATTTTATACCAGCTTCAGAGCAGGATCTAGCCCTTATCAAGCATACAGTCTCCAAAAATTGGAAAGAGGCTAAGTCATTCACAAACTAACCTGTTTTTTTCAGTGACTTGTTGTGCTGTTTAATCCATATTCTTTACACATCTTGTTTTTCCTCAGGGTGCAGCACTTGCTAAACTTCAGCCCTATTTAAAGTCACCCATTTTTGCTCGGGGCACAAAGTTGTAAATCAGAACCAAAAACTCAGCTATCATCAGAAATACTCTCCCAAATGGCACGGTTTTGGTGGGCACCTTCTACCTGCCTGTTCACAGAATCTTCGAATCATTAAGGTTGGAAAAGACCACTAAAATCATCAAGTCCAACCACCAACCAAACACTACCATGACCACTAAACCATTGAGTTCTCAGTGATGCCGAAGCCTCCCCCAGTTCTCTGTGTTTCTGGAGATTGTCAAACCAGGACAGGCCTCTTACACCTTGTCTTGCACCATCCCTCTGCTCAGGGTGTCTCTTTGGGCCGCCTCTTAGTAATCACCAGCAGGGATTGCAATAGTCCTGTTCTTACCCCAACTCCCCCTTTCTCTAACGAGAACAGCCACACACGACACAACAGGGAAGCCTCCATGGGCAATGTGAGTAACTCCATCCATCATTAAACACATGCAGAGACTGCTAAGGTAAAGCACATACAAGTCAGCTTTTGCAGGGCAGTCTTTTATGCAGAGTATTTAAAGATTTACATGCCAAATTCCCAATGATTTCAAACTAAATCAGGCACTTAACAGCCTTTGAGGATCTGGATCATTCCCCAGAGGTTGAAATGGTAATAAGGATGGATGGGCACTGCACATGATACTACCACCACCAAGCCTGCGGTAGACAGAATACAGCGTTCCCTAAAGAGCTTAACAGCAATAAAGAGCTCTGTAAAAAGCCCCGACCTTTCAGGGGAATTACAGCATTCATTCCTCTTTGATGTGCTATGGTTCTCTTGTGCATCTAAAATCCTATAAAGCGAATTAGAAATATCCTCTTCTACCAGCTGCCTAGAGGCTAGCAAAAAAAGAGCATGAAAAATCTCACCTATATTTCGCGAGATCTCAGCCATTCCCGTGACGAGGGACCTCTGCTAACCACGAGCTCACCTGCCTGAGTCTCAAGACACAGATGTCTTTTGGCATGACGCGGGGTGGTTATCCAGGGATAAGGGTTGGCCTCTTTCTTTCCCTGACGTGTCTCACCTGTGTTGTACCCAGCACAGCCCATATTTCAAAACACTTTTGTCTTTGCGAGGCATTTCCTATTACAGCCCAGAAACCTGTAGCGAGGCAGAGGCGCAGAACAGCCAGCCCTCAGTCATACTGAAAACATACCTGGGCACAGCAAAGCTGGAAGTCTCCAATTTTATGCCAGAAAAGGAGCCCCTGACTCCACACATGGGGTTATCTGCCAGACTAGCTTCCCCCTGGGCTCTGAGCAAGCTCTGCACTCCCTCCACGACCATCTTGATAACTGCAAAGAGGACACAGCAGAGCTATGGCCAAAGGCAGTTTCTTCCTTCCTTGTCCCTCCGGGCTTTGCTGTCACTCAGATATGTGTGCAAAAGTCTCATTAGTCAGCATAATCAGCATCAATATGTACTGTTAGCAGGTGTAGCCTCAACTTGTGGAAAGGCTGAGGGAAGTGGAATAGGGCTATCAGCTCAGGTCACCTGCATGAGCACTGAAGAACTGTGGGCCTGCCACCCTGCCTATTCTGTATCTGTTCACTGTCCTCTTCCAGGTGTAAGGGCAGCAGTGACTCTGGACAAGGATATGGGAGGAGAAGGTAGGTCTGATGCCCACAGCTGCTTTGGGACAAGGGAAGATGAGGAAGATGAGCAGAGGAATCAGAGCCCCAAAATAATAACAGAGGAAAGAAAGAAGAAGGAACCAATGGGTTAAACAAGTGGAGCTCCAAGGAGGGGAGGGCTGGTGAGAACAAGGATGAGGAAGCTGATACAGGGGAAAGCAGCCAGGGAACACAGGGACCTGCTATCCAGCAAAGGATGACACAGGAAAACAAGTGAGAGCTTGGCTTGCTTTTCCCCTTCTGGGCATCACTAGTCCCAAAAACAGGAGCTCTGGGGAGAATTCCAGTGCTTGGATCAGAGCTGGAAGACTCCCATTTTAGGAAGAAAAAGAGTAAAAGCAGAGCTCTTTATCCCCTTTCCGTGGTGAGGCCCAGGGAAGGGACAAGAGTGATTTCCCCACAGCGGTCAGAGCTTTTGTGGTCTTGGGATAGAAAACAGGAAGGTCTCTCGTGTGCTAGGAAAGATGAAGAGGGCCTTCACCCAACCACCCTTGGGAAGAGGGTGCATGGGGTGCAGGAGGGGATCTGGTGCTGTGTGTGTGCTCCTGGGCTAGTAG
The DNA here is from genome assembly GCA_013400335.1 of Eurystomus gularis. NCBI lineage: Eukaryota > Metazoa > Chordata > Aves > Coraciiformes > Coraciidae > Eurystomus > Eurystomus gularis. The sequence continues at coordinate 184,122 of VZZY01004052.1, read as the reverse complement.
CAGTATTCATTGTGTATGTTGGCCACACGATGAGCAGGATTGTCACGGGAAGTGCTGGGTGATGCTTATGCTAGATGGTGCCACCTGGAATGTCACATCACAGCACATGTCCCATGTGAGACACCCCAAGCAGACATAGAACGGGGAGATTGGAGCATGTCCCCAGGCACAAGAAATGATGGATTACTTTGCTGCAGTATTTCAGTGCTTTGTGGTGGGTACTGTTCAGCTATTGGGACCCAACAGGGATGCAGGGGGAATACCCACTGCAATACTCACCCACTTCCCATCTCTCCGATCCCTTTTTTCTTAGATGCAATTCCTCTTCCTCATGTCCCCAGTCTGATCCACCCCTGTTCCCTTTGCTGCAAGACCCTGTCGCTGTATGTTCCCAGGTCTTCAGGCCTTACCTGAAGAGAAGACCCGAGTTCTGCCATCCTGGTTGTTTTTGCCATCATGGGGTGTGTAGCCACAAGTCAGCTGCTCTCTGTGATGTGCAGGTTAACGTTTTCCTCTGCTGACTGCTGGCTGTCCATATAATCATCTACACAGCAGACACATACCAAGCTGAGAAGCGGACATTGAGCCAGCAGAATCCTTCACCCTCAGCAAAGAACTAGGTTTGCTTAGACCCGACTCCATCCCTCTTGTACACCCGGGAGATGCTGCAAAAAAGCACCAGAACTTCCCAGGCAGAGAGGTGAGATTCTCAAAGTATTTTTATAATCTGTCGATGCTGGCAGTATATCAAGGTCTTAGCTCATGAAGTCATCTTTCTTCACAATGCTTGACTGTAGCGTCAGAGATCAGATAAATTTAGGTATGGGCTTGTGTTCTAACACAAGTCATTTCACTTTTCTTTCACGGTTGTATGTAGAGCTAACAGCCCAACTCAGGACTGAGGTTCTCCTTTCTAGCTGCCCGTGCAACAAGCAATAGCCTGGCAGATGAAATACAGCTGAATGTACATGTAGGAGAAAGTCCTTGTTCACTTCACAGTAATCTCAGTGAAAGCTCACAGAGAGAAGCTTCTGCCATCAGAATGAGAAGGTAAGTAGCCCCATCTCAGCTCCATTCCTCTTCTTGTATGTACCTTAAAAAACCCAAGACTTGCCATTGGGAAGGACAGACTGCTGTCCATCACCTGTCAACAATGGAGGACAGAAAAGACCAAAGGTAAATATTTACCTTAGATGTTCAGTTTAAGCTTCATTAACAGCTGGAAATTAAACAACTGGCGGCCCTTGCTGGTCTGTTTTCTTCATTGACTTGACAATATAGGATCATCTTGGCAACAACCTACCAAAAAATAGGAACATGCTTAGGACCACAAGGAGTGATGAAAGAAAGGGATATGGTGGACAAGCTGACTCAGCTTGAGCTGGACAAAGAAACCTCTCTACCTGCCTCCTTCCAGCCCTGTCACCCACTCAGTCCAGGTCTCTCAGGCAACACATCTGACTTGCAGCTGCTGCAAAAGGGCTAAATGGGACATGAAGAGTTGATTTTCCTCGGGCACTCTGCTCTTGACTGCAAGATGTGGTTGAGTAGGTGTGGTACAGCATGAAGGCCTCTTGTAGGGCGGGAAAGGGGAGCTTCAGGAGAGCTTTCCGGAAATCTGACTTGAAGTTGCTCATTGGAAGACAAATGAGGATGGAGGTCAGAATGAGCTGCAGCAGTGCCATGCCTCAGAGGGTAAATGTGATTCAGAGTTTGGGTCTCATATGGGTCATGGAGGGAAGTCTATTTGAGCACCAGCTGACTCTCAGACAGCCACATAGAGATGTGCAATGCTCCACAAGTATGTAGGTCTGCCAGAATAGGTTTTATTTTGTCAAAGTGTGAGTCAAGAGCTCTGATCCAAACATATCTCCTCCAACCACATCACCTTTGCTCTTCTCAGTAAGAACAGCAAAAGAGCAAGCGCCAGGTTGAGCTTCAGCATCAAAAGAGGTATTCTGGGGGATGTCCTGAGGGCCTTGACTCTCTCCCTTGCAGAAGACTCCTTGGCTTCTCTTTCATCCTTCAGTGGACCCTAAGAGGACTTTGCTGACTGATATGACCTTAAAACAACCAAACAAAATTCCCTCTATGAGATTCAAGCACCCAGGAGCAAAATAACAGCCAAGGTTTTACTCAGAGCAGCTTCACTTTCACCTCCTTCAAGAGAGGCCTCTACAACAGGCCTAGAAGTGCTTGTTTGTCTCTACAGATGGAGAAAAGCGGAGCGTGCTGCAGGTCAGTTAAACAGATTCTCCCAGGAGACTTGCCCAGGGGAACTCCATATCTGAGTAGGGCACAGCATGAAAGCTTTGGGCCGGAGCCCAGCCATTGGCTCATCCTTCCTTTGATCTCTCCAGCCACAGAAGGACCCCTATAAATTCATTTGTGAAGCTCATTAGACAGGAGCCTAGACCAAAGCCCAGTATCCAACTTGTCAGAGACTGCCCAAATCCTGGCTTCCCAGGCAGGCCTCTCTTGATTGATATTATTTAGAGTTGGAAATGCCGTTCTGCCAGCATCGCTTGGAAAACACATCGGTGCTCAAGACGCCGGTTCAGACGGACTTCTCTGCACAGCTGCCCATTTGCAGAGCATGCGGTGGGAATCTGTTGATAGGTTCTTGACAGAAGTTATGGCTTGTTTATCTGGTAGCTTTACTTTGTGCCTCCTACCCAACCCGGAAACCCTTCCTCCTCTAACCTCTTGGCCTGCTATTATATACAGACTAGTCTACATGATAATTTTGGTAACCATGCTTCATCTTCTGACAAACACTGCATAAAGCAAACAGATTTGTATTGTCATAATTAAAGCAAACTATTGGATGGTTTATCTATACAATCCTAACAATTCTGCCACTGTGAACGTTTTACCTGGCCTGCAGAGTCTGCAGCAAGCCGCTGTACGATATATTAACCCGTGCAATGTCGAACCAGGCACAACAGCCCTGCTGCCTCCCAAGGCTGGAAGGACTTGGAAGACAGCAGGACTTCTTTCTAAGGTCACTGCAGACATGAGAAAGCCTCACCCAGTCATCCCAGCAGCAATCCATTTAAACTGGGGCCCCTTTTTCAGAAAAGCCCACAGTTTTGCTCTAATGTCTCTGAAGTTTAGAGAAGATAAAGCACCTTCTTTGTCTTTGAAGTGTTATGTTCCAAGCCATGGATATTTGCTCTGTCTTTGTCTGACAGATTACTACGACCTCAGTGTCAGACTTTTTTTCTCCTAGCAAAGGTCCTTGTAAACAACACTCCATTCCTGCACTCCAAAAAAATTAAATTACTCCGTCTCTTCCTACGAGGCATGTTTCCGAGGTCAGATTTTCTAGTGGTTATTTACTGGCCTTCTTCAGATATTTCAGCTGCCTTTTCCAGGTAGGTGTTATCAGAGAAAGACGGGGATGGGGGACAAAGGTGTCTCAGTCCAAATTGATTTAATGTAGGCTGAACGTCTTCTTTACACTGAGGCAGATGGAGGATGACACAGATGGACTGAGAGACACAGCTGATGCTCAAGGACCATGGAAGCATAGTCCTCCTCTACCCACCACCCAGAGCTCCAGGTCCGCCAGCACCAATGCGTATCCTTAACTTTTTAGCTTCCTTTCAGTCCCTACACTATCTGGCCCACGTACTCTGCATTTGGAAGCCATGTGTGTAGCTCTTCCGAGTCCATAAGGATTGGAGGAGAGGGGGATGCTCTCTGCACATTGTCCCTACAGCTGCCACGTTTAATACCAGCAGCAGCAGCTGCCGGCGCAGGGGGACGCGGATGTGCTATTTGCAACTTAACACTCACAATCAATAGAGCAGCTGCTCGTCCTGCAAGATCCTGGGGGGCAAGAAAAATCGATTGGTTCTGCCAAGAGTATCGTGGAGGGTCATTTGTCAGCAATGCTGAACAAGGGAGCAGGAGAGCCCGAAGGGAGAGCCACACAGAAGAGGGTAGGACACCCACACAGAGGCATCGAGGCGCAGAGCCACGCGGAGCAAGTACGGGTGGCAATGTAGAGTGTGCGTTCGCAGCTACAACTGTGATGGAATAAAAGGGCAAGGAGTCTGGCAGAGCCAGCTGCAGGCAGGGAAGTCCTCTCATCGGTGGCAGGCAGCAGGAGCCTGTGGGCTGTTTAATACACCAGCAAATTCCTGCTATGTGATGCAAATCAGAGATCACCCAGATTCCAACCAGCACCAACAGCAGCCAGGGAGGATTTCAGCTGGGGGTTTTGGGTCTGTTCTGGGCTAATTCTAGAAGTTCTTCTCACTGGTGGCTCCAGCAGTGTGGTGCAGTTGGTGACTTTGCAAGAAAAAGCACGCTACATCCCCTGTCCTGTGGTCTGAGAGAACCAAACACCCAACTGAACAGCAAAGGACACAAGCACCCTAAGAAGCAGTGAAAACAAATGCACCATAAATCCAAAAGGGACAAGTCTGTGCAGTGATGGGTTCATGTGTGTGTGAATGTGATGAGAGAAAGAAATGCTTCAACGTGGCTGAGGAGAGGACTTTCAGACCCCCACCATGAGGGTACAAACCCCAAAGAGACAGGGAGACGAGAGAAAGGTGACAGGTAGAACAGGAAGGGGTGAGTGAAAGCGAGAGGGAAACTGAGGCTCGATCTCTGCGTGCGATCTCTGATGAAAGATGTCAGGAGCTTATCTGCACCACATCCAAGGGTCACCTTCAGGGGTCTGTGGAGTCTCCCCTTCCCACATTTGTGGTGGGAGAGCAGCCAGCAGCATGGGCACCACCAGACAACGTGAGCAGATTAGAAACACAACTTCTTAGAGGGTTAGCTTTTTAATGCAGTCCCCTCAAGGATAAAATTTCTTACCCATACATGGCAAGGTACAGCATTTTTTCCCCCATCATCAGCAAAAATCCTTCACAGATTAAATAGGTTTTAATGGCTCTGCAGGGGGCCTCTCTGCCCAGCTAGTGGTGCATAACATCACAGGGAGCAGCCTGCCTGAGGTCTTTCCAGCAACTGGAGAAAAGATAAAGCTCGGATGCAAGTGTCAGTATCCTACCAGCTCTTTTTATACTTGGGCCTTGTGCACTTCAACATCAGGAGAAACTTCTTTACTGTGAGGGTGACAGAGCACTGGACCAGACTGCCCAGGGAGGTTGTGGGGTCTTCTTCTCTGGAGAGTTTCAAAACCAGCCTGGACACGTTCTTGTGTAACCTGCTCTGGGTGAACCTGCTTTGGAAAGGTGGTTGGACTAGGTGATCTCCAGGGGTCCCTTCCAACTCCTACCATGCTGTGATTCTGCGATTCCATGAATTTGGAGAAGGATTTTGACCTAGGTTTCACATTTAAAAACCCATATCTCTGTCTAGGCAAGGGCACAGGGCAATGGCAGGCCCGTGGTGAAATGAAGGGCCCAAGCTGGGCAGGCAGGACATGGCTAAGTGCTTGGTTTTATTTTTGAACTTCACTCCTAGTTCTCCCAGTCTCTCCGATTCCTCACAAGCTTTGCTCTGCCTTTATACTTGTGTTACAGTCATTCGCCCCTCTCCTCTGATCTACTCTTACTCACACCAGTGCACCCAATGAACTGGAATCCAACTCTTTCTGCACAGAGCTGGGATCCTAAAGGTGGGCTACTCCAGCAACCCCAAGGCTGCTCTTCACCAACAAGTTTGATATCATGTCGGCTGTCATCAGCCCTGTACAGAGCAACTGGCCGAGAATCCCCAGCCTTGGCTTCCTTCCCACAGCAGCATCTGGTGTGTCAGCAGCCTCAGGGGGACCATCACAGGAGTTGTCCCCCGGCATTCCCTTCCCAGGCTTTCTGGAGCAGCTCAGAGCAGCCCCACGCCAATTTTGCTATGTTGAAGTAGCTTTCCCAAGACCACCTAGGACTCACTGCTTGGTTCAGGTGGCTGGTATCCTTGTGTTGCAGGAATTTTTCCATCTTCCTGCGTCTCTTCCCTTCCCATGGGAACAGGATGCCTGGATGATGAGACGCTGCGTGGTATTCTTCGCTCACGCGAGCAGTACTGGTTACATATACTGTTTAGGGAAAATTTTTAAACACATACAGCAGGTTTAAGAGGGTTTTCTTAATAAAAATTAAACATCTGCGGATAACAAAATACCCAGCTTCTTGAAAACCCGCAGTAAATCAGCAGATTTAAACCAGGTCTAAGAATCCCAATCTTTTCCTTGGAAACTCTTTTTTAGTTTTATAAACTGGCACAGTGTGGGAGGAGGAAGGCCTGCTGAATTTCCCCAAGAGACTTCACTGATGCAAGGAAGGGAAGATCTGCTTACACCATCCTTTTCGACCGTTTTTGGGGATACTCTGCAGCAGAATGAATTCAGCAAATAGCAAAGTCAGTGGCCGTGGTTTAAGAGGTCTAACCCTGCCAGCCAAGTAGTGACCAAACCAACCACTGCCCTCTGCTGAACACAGCCTGAAATCCCCACGGAGCTCCCAGGAGTCCAAAAAAATTATGGCTAAAATCAGGTTTTGCCAGGAGGATGGGAAAACTCAAACTCCTCCCTATCTTAGATCGTTAATCTTTCCTTCAGTTCAGCTGCCAAAGTCCTATATTTTGTGGCTTCCACGTTGTAGCCCTGCTACACCACTGCATCTTTACAGTACATTTAAGTATGCATTGCTACACAACGCATCATCTGGCTAGTCCACCAGGATTTGGGTAAATGTGTAAAAGTTTCTGATGAGAATTATCATAAGAGCACACCCAAATGGGGAACGTATTTCATTCAAAGGGAATCAACCATAGAAACCCATTTCTAAGGGACCTTGTGGAGTCTCCATCACGAGAAAACAAGCCTGGGTGCCCTCCTCAAAGACACACCAACATCCAGACATGGATATGAGGTGAAGTCTCTAGTCCCTGTTTCGGTGAAGGCCAGACAAGGTAACTACATACCTTTTTCAACTTCAGAATATTAATTGTTCTCTTGACTAACACAGTTTGGGTTCAGTTCCCCTCAATGGGACAGCGTAAGGAGCCCTGAGGGTTATCTCATGCACACCTTGGTGTGCTGGACCTCATAGGAATGCCTGGTCGGGTCTCCCAGCCCTGAGCTCCAGCTCTCCACTGGCAATGGACACCGTAGCTTATGCACGGCCCAAGACTGTAAGGATTTTCAGGGGAGATCTTATCACTCTCTACTACTAACTGAAAGGAGGTTGAAGCCAGACGGGTGTCCTTCTCTTCTCCCAGGAAACAAGAGATAGGACAAGAGGAAATGGCCTCAAGTTGCACCAGGGGAGATTTAGATTGGACATTAGGAAAAATTCCTTCACCAAAAGAGTTGTCAAGCCATGGATCAGACTGCCCAGGGCAGCAGCGGAGTCCCCATCCCTGTAGGGATTTAAAAGACGTGTAGATGTGGTGCTGAGGGACATTGTTCAAGTGGTGGACTTGGCAGTGTTGGGTTAACAGTTGGACTCGATGACCTTAAAGGTCTTTTCCAACCTAAACAATCCTATGATTTGTTGTCCCACCCAGAGCTTGTCGCACACCAGTCCCCAAACCTCTGAGGGTCAGTCACCAGTGCCCCCAGGGCAGCCCCTGCTTCAAGCCCTCTGATCCTGGAGCTTCACCCCTATGAGATAGCTACAGGTGGTGCCCACTGCTGTTTTTAGCTGAAGACAAGCAAAAACCTGTGTCAGAGTTCACAACAAAGCAACTTTCGGGCACCACCTGGGCAGGGAATCGATGTTCGCCCATGCCTGGGAGGAGAGCGATGGCAGAAGGCTGCACGTCCTCCCCTCGGGCTCCTCAGCACCCGCTGTCAGGGTCCCAAACACGGGCTCATTCGCCTCAGCCCTTGCCCCAGCTGCAAGCTCAGGTCCGATTTCTGGTTCCACTGCTGGGCTCCTCACGGGCCGAAGGGCCAATGCAGGCGGCTGCTCTGTGCCTGATGGCTGCGGGACAGGCCAAGGGCGGAGGGGAGAAGGGAGAGGGAAGATGGGAGAAGGGAGAGGAAAGAGGGCAGAAGGGAGAAGGGAGAGAGGAGAAGAGGGGGAAAGTGGAGAGAAGGGAGACAGGAGATGGGCGACGGCAGAGGCGCGGTCGCCACAGCGCTCCCCGCCGGCCGCCGCTAGATGGCGGTCCGCGAAAGGCCGAGGGCCGCCATGGCGACCCGGCC
>VZZY01004052.1:119924-175755 GCA_013400335.1 Eurystomus gularis | reverse complement strand
GTCTGTCAGACAAGAAAAAGAGACTTTCTCCCCTCTTTTGCCCACTCCAGCACGTAACGTAGCCAAAGTTTGGCCCCATTTGCTCAGATGCTCTGAGCATTGAACTGCCCAAATGCTCCCACAGGCAGCGGCAGCCAGCCATGGCACAAAGTCACAGTCTAGCATTGCAAACAAGTGTTAGAGAGTTCTTTTACAGCCGACTTTTTTGGTAACGTTGGCTGGAAATGGCCTTTGGATGATGCTGTGAAGGAGCAGCTCCTCTAGCTAAGTGCATGGAAGGGATGTCAGCCTGCTACAGACCCTGCTTGTCTTTGAGCGGTGCTGGCATCTTTACAAGAAGGGTTCCCGTGTTCTTGCACTGGCAAACTGTTGCATAAATGACCCTGGGATAGCCCTGGAATAACCTTTCCCACTGCAAGTCTCCTCTATATTTGCTGTAGTCCTAGTTCAGTCTAATGACCCCTTTCATCCTGTAGATACATCATGGGGTCACTGTGCCTTGACTTGTTAGCCAGGCTATATTCAGTGCCCTAGACACACCTGGCCAGAGCTGCTGTAATGGTCTGAAGTTCATCCACCCCAGAGACAACTGGTCCAAGCCCAGGCTTCCCAACGAACTGCAGTTAGTATCTGCCCTTGGTACACTGCTGGATCCAGGCCTTGGAAATGCTCTGGGTCAAGTCACATCACAGGCAGCATGTATGGGAACACTTCAGCTCCAGTTCAAACCTGCACGTTTTCACACTGCACTAGGCTATAACAGTTTCCTGTCTGAAATGGTGTTTTATTTGTCATTTTTTTGGGTTGCTAGTAAATCAGAGGGGGAAAAAAGCTATGACTTATCCCTTCCATCCTCAAACACAAAGTGCTCCTGGTTAGGTAATGCCTCCATGAGGAGTTTCCTTTAGATTACCAAGGCACTATGGAAGGAAAAAGTCCTGGTGGAAATAAGTCACCACACATCAGTCCTGTGAACCACTTATTTGGAGTGCAGAGCTCCAGACCATGGTCACCTTATGCAATTTCCCCAGTATTAGGTGTGTGTCTGAAAGAGCCCCAAGAAGCCCTGTTCAGAGTCTTGCTCGACCACCTCCCTCCATTTGCATCCCAAGCAGTTCACAGCAAATAAAAGACTTGAAATACAAAGGACTTAAAAGCCTCCAAGGACAATATGCCACCAAAAAAAGGCAGGAGACAGCAAGTGTGTTGCCAAGGTCATGGGTCCATGTCCAATGATGTCACTCGCCCTCTGCATTACAGAGAAGGAAGGACCCAGCCCAGTTCCTCTCTGACGTTAGGTCTGACTCTGGGATAAATTTTGGGTGCATTGATGAGATGGGCACCCAAAACATTTCTTTCTTCTTCTAAAAGCACAAGTGAAGTTCTTGTCTCTGACCCTGCCTCACCCCAAGCTGATTTTTTCCTGGGCTAGTCCAGTGCTAACAGGGAAGGGAGAGAAAAAAAACTCTACAACAAATAAAACCTAAAGCCACTTTCTGCATCAAGGGGGAAAGGTTTCCTTCCTCCTAGCAGAAACTCTGAAACATGGGAAGAATTCAACAGTCAAAGCAGCATGTGAAAAACAGAACAGCAATGATCATCCCCTTCTAATGCCCTCCTGAGGATACCAAATCCCACATCCTCATCCAGGCACTTTTCACCTCTGCCTATAGGAGGGCAGTTTTGATGCCTTTCTTTGGAAAGGTTTCCTAAAATATCTCAGAGGCTTAGAAATATTATTCTCCTTCCCAAGCCAAAGGCGCCCATGTCCAATTAATTCCCATTTGATCTTCCATTAGTACTATCTTTTAACATACTTTTTTGCCTCCAAACTTCTTTTGCTTTGAATACAAAGAGCATCTTGTAGCCTTGGTTGACTAAGGGATCGATATGTTCTTCTCACAAAACACATCCCCCTCCTGTCCCTGATCATCCAAAGGACAGTCTGAACTTCCTGAGGCTGTGTGCAACACTCTGCGGACCAGCTTGTAACACTCACTGCTTAAATCCTGCTTGGTTTAACTTATCAGAGGAACTTTCATGGCTCAAAGTGCAGTAAGGGAGCCAGTATTTCAATTATCTCCCTTCTATCCCTGATCGCACATACCTCTCTCCATGGCACACAGCCTGCTGCAAGGCCATGAGGCATCCATATGCTGGGAACATGTTTTGATGTTCCTTTCCTAATCCGTTTGAACCCTAACAATCTGACAGGTCAGGCAGACCTAACAGGTTTTGCTACCAGCTGGCAAAGCAGAACACAATAGTTCATCCCCCTTTAAGTAGGACCCAAAGGACTAGGAGGCCATCACAGGCTCCAGCCCTGTGAAATGCAGGTGGGCTGCTCAGAGAGACAATCGCCAGTAATCCTGGAGCCTTCCCTCTAATTCACACTCACGCGGACAGGGCATGTAACCTGCCTGTGACTCATCTCATTCTCGGGCAAACTGCCACAAAGGAAGAACATTCAAAATGGTCCATGATGACTCTCCACTGCTTCACTCCAAATAAAACAGGAGAAGGAGCAGCAGCTGCAGAGCCCGTTTCAAAACACAGAGCCGCAATGAAGTGGTGACACAGCAATTCACACGAGCCCAAAACAGAGCAAGGCTCTGACATAAGCAGCCTCTTTTACAACCCAACTGCAGAGGTGTGGAGCTCGCCTGGCTGGTGATTTGATCTGTTTCTGAGTGACAAGTCAATGCAGAAAAATGTGGTGAAGCATCACAGTCAAAAACAGTTGTGCACAGCAACCAGGCAACTCCAAAAGCTGCCCTCTTTCCCCTTCCAGAAAAGGAGTGTTGTATCCCAGGGGTCTTTGCTATTCCAGAGGCAGAGGAGTCCGCAGCCTTGCAGATGAAATGTAGACTCCATGGAGGAAGCACCATGAGTGGCCACATCTGGCTAAATATCCACATGGAGAAATTATACCACCTTGGCACTACTGTCCATCAGGGCTCTGGGTTTCCACCCTAAAACATTACCCTACTCTTACAGGTCTTACAATTTTCTCAGTATACTGAGACCTTCTTGCTTAGACCACATTAAGTGTCTATGTTGACACTGTGAGAAGTAAACTTCATTTCTACAAAGCTTCATTCACTTTGACCTGTTTTAATGACCACACTTTAAATTCACCCCTTTGAGTAGTCCAGTTTAACCTACAAAGATGTCTCTACGGAGATGAGCTCCCCCAATCACTGTTCCGTGCTAGTTCTTTGTTACACATAGAATCATAGAATGGTTTGAGTTGGAAAGGACCTTAAAGATCAACTAGTTCCAACCCCCCCCTGCCATGGGCAGGGACACCTTCCACTAGACCAGATTACTCAAAGCCCCAGCCAACCTAATCTTGAACACATCCGGTGTTGGGGCATCTACAACTTCCCTGGGCAACCTGTTCCACTGTCTCACCACCCTCAGAGTGAAGAACTTCTTCCTGATTTCTATTATGAATCTCCCCTCTTCCTGTTTAAAGCCATTACACATCATCCTATCACTACAACCCCTTGTAAAAAGTCCCACCTCAGCTTTCTTATAGGCTCCCTTCAGATACTGGGAGGCCACAATAAGGTCTTCCCTGAGCCTTCTCTGCACTGTAGTTTAGTCTGGTTGCTGTGCTGGTTCAGCCATCATCACTTTATGCTGCCATCAGTTGCCTGATCACACAGGCCAACACTGAACTCAGCAATGTCCCCTCAGAAGTCTTCCTTCAAACAATCCCACCACAGGTTCCTGTGGGCCCAGCTCCTCTGCTGCCCACTGTGGTGCCAGCATTGCCTGCTGGACACAGAGAGATGGCTCCTTAGTGGCCTTCACATGGAAGGACAACACCCAGAGAGAGCAAAGCAAGATGCACAAAGCTCCTCCACCTAATCAGCTCCTGGTTAATACAATCCTGGCCTTGCCCCCCACCCCAACCATGACCACCTGGGTGAGGGCAGAGACACAGGTGGGCCAGGTTCTGCCTCTGGAACATGAAGCCAATAGGAAAAACAAAACATCCTGCTAGGTTGTGACTCATTCACAGGTCAACTCCAAATTGGGACCCACGGCTCAGGCCCCAGCACTTCACTGGTTTTGGAAGAGGAAGCTCTGAAAACCCCAGCAGGAAGGATCAACCTGGCTAGTAGTGGTACTATCTACATCCTATCTGGAGATGATTTCAACATTAGCACTGACTGCATCGACTGTTGCATTTGCTAACATAGGATCTACCTAATCTTCTTCCCGGTCATGCCCATCTAGAGACATGAGACTAACCCTTTAGATCTGAGTTGATACTAAAGCCATAACATGGGAGGGCAGAGACATGTGGAGCAGGGCAAATACAGCTACACTTATCCAGGGAGAGGAGCTGAGACAAGCTGGCAGGTGCAGAGTAAATGGGGCAGGGGACTTCAGTAGACAAGGTGTCTACCCCAGGCTATGGGTTTGTTGGCAAGTCTTAGGCCACGGATGTTGAAAAGAGGAGAATGCTACCAGCTCAGACATCAATAATGTAGGACATCCTAGTTCAGACTTCATTCCAAACTCTTAGCCAATCCTTTTCACATGCAGAAATGAGGTGAGAGGGGGTCCACCTTCATTCCCAGAGGAGGCAACACCCACGTCAACCTCAACAGCAGAGGATGACCCCAGCTAAAGACAAGGAAGAGACAAAGGCATTAGTGGCTTTTGTGAAAAGGCCCAGCTGCATCCCAAAAAATCTCATTTGCTGACAGTAGAGGGGCCAGCAAAGCTTGGCTGTGCTGCATATAGATCACTACCAAAACAGAGAACATGATGGATGTCTTCAGGAGGACTATCAAGCAGGAGAGGGGAGCTCACAGTAAGATGGAGGAAGCTACTGCATTTTCCTAAGTGTAAATTATGCCTCTGCTTGTACATATAGATCAGATTTCCCATGGATTGGAAACTTCGCATTCTCAGGAACATCTTTATCTCCATAAAAGCTTAGTCTTCATTAAACCAAGCAAGTGCTTCATCATTTGAAGGAAACCTTTGTGCAGTCAAGACACTAACTTCTCCAAATTCCCCCCAGCTGGGGCAATTTGCTTGGAGGGTTCTACTTTCTGCTGCAGCACAGGCAGCCACTGTGTTTCAGCTGACATTCTCGTTCTGGGAGGAGGTTCAAGTCTGACCAAGGTTATAACCAGTAAATGAAATTAGCAGTAGCTTCATCTCAGTTAACCTCGAATTGCCCATGTCTACGCAGACGCACCTTGAAGCAATTGAACTCAAGCTTTCTCTTGGCACTGGATCAAGCACCATGAATGTGCATTTGAGTTTTAGCTCATACTGCACATAAAGTTTATCCCGACAGCGGGCATATATGAGCATTTACGATAAGCTTCCCTTCCACGATAAGCTTCCCTTCCTTCTTCCTATTTCCACACCAAACTGCTGAGGAGTGTTTCTGATCACTTTTTAAAGCACAAACGGTCCAAATATATAGGTACGGTATTTATAGAACACTAAGGCTATAGGAATAAAATTAAGAGTCTGCTACTGTGCTGTGAAGCTCCGATTTAGTCTAGATTAAATCACGCTGTTCACAAGCCCCTCCACGCATGGCACAAGACCTTATCTGTGCACAGAGATTCTATTCACATGGGACACGTGGTCGCTATAGGTGAAGAGTTACAATGCCTGCCAATTGTCCTCTTCACCCTCACCATTCCCAGCATTTTGCGGCACAAAGGTCACTGGGGGCTGCGTTCCTGGATCTAGCTTCAGCCACTGAGTCCCTCTGCCTTCCCCACTGGGAGAAACGGGCTGCTGGAAGAATCAGTGGTGCTCTGGAGAACCTGGGAGTTTGGTTCATTGCAACTGGGTGCAGGGCAGGAGCTGGCAATGTGGTTTGTTTATACAAACTTTGCCTCTGGGCCTGTCTCATGTTGCACCATGATGTTGAGTGGAGCCTGATGACCCATGTGGACAGCTGTATCAGATCTCAAACAATAAAGTTTTCAAAGACCTTGAGGTTCACGCAGATCAAGACAAGCTGTTTTAAGGTATTTTTTGGTGCTTGAGAGTGAGCACTACAGGGAGTACACCTATTGTATGAGCAAGTGCAAACCCCACCCTAAGTTGCACAGCTTCACCCAGCAGCAGGTCCATAGACACAGCTAAGACTAGCCAAAGCACAGAATGATTCTTGCTCTATGCTGCCAAGGATGGAGGTCTGCTGAAGGTCACTAGATCACTAGAGTTTGCTCTGTGGACTCTGCCCTCATTAAAGCAAAAAAAGGTCTCCTCTAAGTGCCTATTTCCAGTAAAAAAACATACACAGAAAATCACAGAGCCTTAATGCAGCCAGAGACAGACACATGCCCTGTGCCTTCCCATATCTCCAGGATGTCACTCTACATGACACACTGTTCTTCACCCCACGAAGCTCTGCAGAAGGACAGACTTGCTATCACCAGTGATGTATTACAAAACTTCAACAAGTGACAAGGCTCCTTGGGATCTGGCTAGAGGAACTCAGACAGAGGCCAAAAACTGAAGGTTGTTTACATGGAGAACAAGTTCTATTGAGAGATACTAGCCTTCATTCTCCTCTTTTGGGGACAATACCCATTGTGCAAATTTGAGTAGTCCATAGAAGTAATGCAAACTGAACAACAGCTGCAGGAGGTGGCAGAAACCTGGCTCAGAGGAGAGCACAGGCTGAGCTGTAGCAGATGTCTGCTTAGACACCAGCCAGACAAAATCCCCTTTTGTCTCTCCCCTAAGAAAACAGCGGTCAGATCCACCTCAAGATCTTGTGATGTTTGTGAAAACAAAATTATGTTTGTGATGTTTGGCAAAAGACACAGTGAGATGCCTGGGACTTGCTTACCTACTCCACGCATCTGCTAGCTGAACTGCAGATCTCAGGTCAAAAGGAAGGGCTAGGGTGGTTTTTTCCAAGTGCACAAGGCCTGAAATCCTCAGATCCCTTCATCATTTCTGTTTCTCTAGCACTTTGGAAAAATCTTCCTTTGTGCTGATTCTCATTTCCATCCGAAAGTCTTCACTCTTGGATCCAGGGGCTGCAATGTGAATCCGGTACTGCCAAGGAATAACAATCTGTCCCGTTAAAATGACAATGGGTCCCTTGCTTTTAAAACAAGAGTCACTGGTATGAATACGTCTGACAATTACAGTATTACTGCCTGCTGGCCCCACCACCCTTCAATCTGTCCCCTTTTCTGCTGTCCTTCTGGACACACAGACACTTGCAGATTATAAAGCCGTTTTCCCCACTTCTGGTAAATCCTCCTGCCGACATCTAGTTACCCACATGTATCATTGCAAGCTGTGTTTTCTGCCTCTTTTTACCTTTCAAACCATTATGGCCTGAAACAATTTCTACATCCATCACTGCTGCTAGATTTCAGACCATCTTCCTCAGCTGTCTACAGAGACTGGAGATTGTCTCCAGCCCAGGCCTGTTCCCAGCCTGGCATATGGCCCCGCAGCCAATGGCAGTCTCCGTTGTTTCAAAGATGATTTTCACAGCAACGACAAACCAGGAGGATGGAAGAAAAGGACACACTCATAGAAACTTCCAGAGACCCCTTTCTCTAACGCCTTCCCAGACCATAGGCCTTAGGACCAGTGTTACAGTCAAGCAGAAGTATTTGGAAGACCTCTGTGTCTCCAAGTCCTTCAGAAGCCCCCTGCAACATCTCTGCCTGGCCGAGCTCTCCCATTGCACCTTGGGCCACGAGGGACTGCGCTGATGTACTGGTTCTCTAAGAGACATAAATCCCACGTTTCTGAGTGCCAGATCTTTTTCTCCTGGCTTGTTTATAAGGAAGGATGTAAGTGTTCAGCAGTTCTCACTCACGTGGCCAGGCTGCTCAGCACAGGGAAGATGCTGGGTTTGTGCCATTAGTTGCATAGGCTGCTTGGTTTTCTCCTGCTAAACCAACGTGATCATATCAGAACCACGGAATCACAGAACCACAGATGGTAGGGTTGGAAGGGGCCTCGAGATCACCCAGTCCAACCCCTCTGCCAGAGCAAGTTCACCCAGAGCATGTTGCACAGGATAGCATCCAGGCGGGTTTTGAATGTCTCCAGAGATGGAGACCCCACAACCTCTCTGGGCAGCCTTTTCTAGGGCTCTGCCACCCTCAAAGTAGAGAAGTTCCTCCTCATGTTTAGATGGAACTTCCTACATTCAATTTGTGCCTGTCAGCTCTTGTCCTGTCACTGGGCACCACTGAAGAAAGACTGGCCCCATCCTCCTGACACCTGCCCTCTAACTATTTATAAGCATTGATAAGATCCCAAATCAAATCCTGTGCCAGCTTTAATAACACCTGTAGGGTTTAAACGCGTGGTGCTACACCTCATGGAAATTATAGGCCAAGCTGTGAGCCGGCATAAATAGATATAGCACCAGCAAAGTTATTTAAGCTGCTGTAAATCCGGAAGGTTCTGGATCCTGTGCCTCTGGTGCATCCCTGCTTGTGTTGCGATTTAATAAGCAACAGCTAAGAATAACATTTAGTCTTCCAACCTGAGTGCTGTGCAGAATATCAAAGTACTTCACCAGGAGTGCAATAACAGGACTTTCTCTGTCCTTCACAATCATAAAAATGTCCTCACCTCCCACATCCAGGGAAACAGTGAAGTCACTTACCCCCTAAATTATACAGAGGTCAACAGAAGTGGCAGGGTCCTTGTTTTACCTGACGTTCCACTTGAGAAGGAGCAACGTGAGACCCTCTGTCATGGCAACTGCTCATCCCTAGCAGACGAGCTGTCTCCAGGCCTCTCTGATTACATCTTTGCCGTTATAATTCACATCCTGCACTTCATAACAATAAGGTCGATGGGAGCAAATACAATGGGAGCTGCTGAAAACTGTTGTTGCACATGCTCCCGATGACACTGACTGTGCTACAGAAACCAAAAATAACTTCCTGGTCTCCCAGAGCGGCATGGAAAATATTTCCCTTCATTTTCTAGGTTATGGATAACTTCCCTTCTTTACGTTTGCGGTGGCTATTTCTCCGGGAGAGCTGAACACAAATATCCCTTGGGGGCATGTGCCGTTTTCCTCAGTGCTCTGCAGAAGTGCTCTCACCCTGGAGATCTCCATGTCCTCCTTACAAGGGCAGAAAATCACTCTTCCCCTCACTTCTCTGACACCTACTTAATGCATACACAGCTTTAACTCAGTATTTCTTCCTTCTTTTTCTTTTTTTCCAGCATCCTAAGCCTTGTCTTCTTTCTATAGGGCTCTCAATACTTGTATGAGGGTGTGAGCCCTCAGTGCGTGCCCACAGCAGAGAGCAGGAACGTTGCTTGTGTCCTCTGTTGTTCCTTTAAATGAAATAAACACAACCCCTGAAAGTCCCAGGGGCTCTTGTATACTTGTTTTTAGGGCAAGAGGACAATGTGCTCCAGGAGCTCCTTTTCTTCCCTAAGATCAACCACATCGGCAGCTGCTAGACAGCATGACAGCAACGGACCAGCAAAATTACTTCTGCTTCAGTGATACAGATATTTTTGCTTCTTCCTACCACTTTTCCCATTTCTTCCCATGCTGTCTCTTGCTGTCTTCACCTGGCTCTGAGTGGTGGATGCAGAGACTGTCTCCTGCACTGGTAGGGTCTGCTCTGCTTAAAAGAATTCTCTTTGATGGTCTGCAAATGCTATTTGTTTTTGACATATGGCTGGAAACTCCAGAACCACAGCGAGTGTCAAGAGAGACAGGAGTGGGTTGAGCCGGGTTGAGTGTGAGCAAGAAGTGTATCCAGGACCTTTGTGAAGTTCAAGTCCTGCAGATCAGCCACCATATATAAGAGCCACTAGCACAAATTGTTTTTCTAGTGAGAACGCCAGTCCTACAACCCACATACACGAGGGGCGAACCTAGAACCGCTATTGCAGTGACACCTGGAGACCTCAGAAGCCAGCAAGGCCCCATTGTGCTGTGATATGGAGACCCATGGTAAGTCCCTGACCCTAAGTAGGATAACTTAAAATGTACAAGGATATGCAAAACCTGGAACAGGGATCACATACCCTTTTCTGAACTCATATGCTGCATCCAGTTAGAGATAATGAGGACCAACAGATCAGTCTTGCTCATTCCAGACTCCCAAAAAAAGCACAAGAACTTCTGTGGTTTTAAGTATGCTAAAGGCTTTGACTTTCCCTGATCCAGCTGCAAAAAACCACCAGCTTTCTTGACAGCTACAACTGGGGTAATGACTCATTGTCGGAGCAAACATCTGCGTCTCATCTAACATATGGTGCAGCACAGAAAAGGGACCAAGTTATTCTGTAAAGAAACCAACAATGACCTGCCGATCAGGCCAAGAGGAGGTCTTCAAGCTGGTTTGCACTGCTCTGCAGTCTCTAGAGTACTATTAAAATGTACAAGGATATGCAAGACCTGGAACAGGGATCACATGCCCTTTTCTGAACTCATATGCTGCATCCAGTTAGAGATAATGAGGACCACTTGTGAGCAGCCAGCTGCTTAGGAAGCAAGCCTGGATTCAGTAGGAAGGATTGAATCCTGACAGGCAGGCGTAGGATCTCCTCTGGAACGTAAAATTCCCAGCGGCAACTGTACCAAGCCTGCAAGGAGTCCAGGAAGCTCTGCACACCTAATTCAGCCAGCAAGAATGTCTTCTACTTTTAACCTACCAGTACAAATGGCAGCGACACATGTTGGATGTGTGCAGAGTGATGGGCTTGCTCTCTCAGGTGGAGAAAGCAGGATGAACAGGCAGAGTTACCATAGTCCACTGAGATCCTGTTCCATATCCTTAGAGCTTAAGTGACACCATGGGCCACCCTGGGAAGGGCTGTCTTCAAAAAGCCACTGGTGGTAGTGGGGATTCCATCTACCCTGGGACATGGTTTGAACATTTGCATCAAAGGGTGCAATTCAGAAGGACTCTATACACAGTTCAGCTGTCCTGTGCTGGCCATGAACCTCCAGCTTCCAGCATGGCTCCAGTCACACCAGCTCTGGAGCTAAGCCTGGGAACTGGACTCAGTTATGGCCCAGCAAACTGCAAAATGCTGTGCTGGGGGACAGTTGAGCCACTCTGGAGTCTGGGAGCCTGGTTACCATGCTAAACATGGTTATTTAACCTTTCAGTACCTGTGGTCAGAGCCCTGGCTTTGCAGCAGGCAAGGAGGCCAGCTAGCTTCAAACCAAACTCCTCCTATGGTCTTGCCTTCCATCCCAAGTGAGAGTCCCTCCAAGCCTATAGCCTCCTACCTTCTCCTTGCTGCTAACCTCAAACCAAGACCCCAACCCTTAGCCTCTGCCCCACCTCCTTGTCCCTGTTCTCCCTGATTCCCTGTCCTCCTCAAGAGGAGCCCTCCCAACATCTATCCCATAAACCTCCAGCCTCCTTTTTCTCTTCCATGGCTTCTACATCCTCCAGGGCCCAAACCATGGGTGTTTTACAGCCAGCCTGCCCCAGTGCAGGGAACCATTTGCTTTACTCCTGCTCTCTTACGGGATCAGATGTGACAGCAATGAACACAACAGACAAGCTCTCACTAGAGGCAATACACAGAGACTGGACTTCAGATCTAATGACTGGGAACCATTTCAAGTGTTAATCATTCTTCTTTGTTGTTCTTTATCCAAGTTGAAGCTAAATCTTAATCTCCTTAATCTCACTATTTCCATGTGAAAGGTCTGCGGGCAGTGTGGGAGATAAACTCATTTATTTCTCTTAGAAGTTATGTCAAGGAGCACAACGGGAAGATCCACATAGGCAGGAATTTTTAGCTGCAGTCCCCCAGGGTGCGAGAACCGTGTTCTTTTTTCAAACCCGATTAATTCTGCATCAGTTGGGTACATTACAGACGCCATTTTCCTGAAGTCTACAGTGTATTCCCTGGGCCACAGCTGCTGCTTCTGCTACCACTTGCTATTTGTAGAGTGATTGCATCTGACAAATAGAAATGGGAGAGATTTCAGGAATGACTCAGAGGCAAAGCCAATTTCATATCCCGTTTTATATCCAAGGACAGCTTTTCACTGGATACAAAAATATGAATGAATGCGGCTTATTCCTGCCACAGCACCCTGTTGGGATCTTGTTGAATGCCACATCTTAAGCCATGGGCAGTCCATCACCCTGCAGCTTTTCTCTGCTCCAGGCACAAGGGACAATGACTATCGAGCCCTCAGCACATTTCTTGGGTTTCTCCCAGATTAGTGACAGTGGGATGGGTTTGGATGTACCCTTCTTTCTCCTGGAAGAGCTGCCAGTGGTGGGTCTTTCCATCTTGTCCTACCTTTGTGAGTCACCAGGATTTACTCACTGGCTTTTGTCTCCCAGTCTGAGTGTTCTGAGACAGTGCACATAGTTGTGCTGGGATCTTGCCGATTTTGGTCATCTAAAGGCCATTTACACCTGCCATTTCCACAGCCCTTCTGCTGTTTGTCCCTTCTGGTGCTTCTACACCAATCTTCATCCAATCTCCATTCTTGTCAGTCTCAACATTTCTAACACACGCAAAATCCCTTCTCCCACTGACAGCGTAACACCTTCATGACAGGGAGAAGTGTTGCCACACAGGAATCTGCACACACAGACCACAGCTGAACCAACCTGATCTGAGCCTTGTCCCTTGTCCTTTCAGGCCCACAAAGAGCAAATCTGAGACCAAGAGACACTTTTGTTCCTCCCAACAAACAACTGAAATATGGGAAAATACAGGAGAGTGGCCAGCCAGGGCAGTGGTTGAATCACCATCCCTGGATATGTTCAAAAGCGGTGGAGATGTGGTGCTGAGGGACGTGGTTTAGCAGCAGACTTGGTAGAGTAGGATTATGATTGGACTGGATGGTCCTAAAGATCTTTTCCAACCTAAATGATTCCGTGATTGTCTGGGAGCGGTGCTGTTCAGCTATCCCCACAAGCAACGATTTGCTGACTGCTTGATGGTACCTCAGAAAGTTATGTCCATCCATGTTCAGCAGCAAAGTACATCCGCGACATTTCAAACACAGGCCCAAGCTCCTGTGGGAAATATTGCAGGATCAGCAAATTCAAGCTATTGCTCTTCAAATCCCTTCACAAGAAACGGCTGTAAATTTTTAGCCACTACGGTGTAATCAGGCAAGAAACGTACCCTGAGCCAGGGTTATATGTTCACACTGGGCTGTCTCTAGGGGACCATTTCTCTTTGCTGGTAAAGCACTTGTGCGAATTTATCCCAGGGAGGGCTAAGACAACAGTAACCCTCCCTTCATCCCCTCCAGCATCATTCTTCTCTCTCTGCGCCATCCTGGGAAGGTCTGTGCCATGCTGTCTCCTCCTGTCAGCCCTGCAGCCACACGCAGCTCTGGCATGGTACCATTTCTCCCACTCCTCAAAAGCCCAACCATCCTGCATTCCCTTCGGAAACCAGTTTGTGTGTTTCATCACCAGAGACAGATGTTGGCCTCCTGTGTTCCAGCCCCCTGATCATCTTTGTGGCCCTACTCTGGACCCGCTGCAGCAGGTCCATGTCCTTCTTACGTTGGTGCCCAGAGCCAAATGCAGTACTCCAGGTGGGGTCTCGCAAGAGCAGAGTACAGGGGGAGAATCACTTCCCTTGACCTGCTGGTTACACTTTTTTTTGATGCAGCCCAAGATGCAGTTGGCTTTCTGGGATGCAAGCACACATCACCGGGTCTTGTTGAGCTTTTAATCAGTCAGCACCCCCAAGTCTTTCTCCTCAGGGCTGCTCTCAATCTGTTCTCCACCCAGCCTGTATTCATGTTTGGGATTGCGCCGACCCATGTGCAGGACCTTACACTTGGCCCTGTGGAACCTCATGAGGTTCACATGGTAACAGTAATTACCAATAGATAATAACATGTATTTTTACTGCCATTGTTATTAATAATTGTTGTTATTCTTCTGGCAATTAGAAGAGTAATAGCTTTATTGCTGTTATTATATGCTGTTGTCTTTGACTAGTAACCCTGAAGCCCCTCAGAGTGCTGGTCATAGGTGAGGACATCCCCATTCTAGGCTTTCTGTGAGCCAAGCTGGCCAAGGTGGCCTAAGCCAAAAAGCACAAGCCAAGAGGCAGCTTAGGGAGATGCTGAAATGGAGGTGAGGGAGGTGGGGACACAAGACATCAGTGTCAGCAACCTGGCATGACCAAACGGGTGCTAGCACGCAGGTCAGGGAGTCAGGAGATGCAGAGGCGTTCCCCATCACCACCACAACCTTCCTGCGTGACCTCCAAGCAGGCATTTGGAAAGTCATTGGGGACAGGAGGCAGCTGCAGGTTGCAATGCTTAATTGTAGGTGTCTCCATGGGCGTTAGGTGCCTGATCTCACATTATAGCCACAAGGAGCTAATCAGCACTGGCAGAGGAGGTTAATAAGCAGTTTAACTGACTGGATGTACAGCTCACCCACCTGCCTAGACACAAGCACCACACGCTATTCAAGATGCTTGGATGTACCTTTGACTGAAACCCACCGACCCTCCTCATGGCGGAGTACCCCATCAGTTATATGGAGAAGTTATGGGTCACTCCTCCACAACGGCATGTTTGGACGCGCCATCCTCAGTGATAAGAGGAGTCCAGAGCTCTGCGCTTGACGGATAGACATCAATTATATCACTAACAACGTAAGAGCTTTGGTTTGTGGTAAAGCCACAATGCTCAGCACCTGACTTAACTCACAGTGCCAGGCTCCTGTATGAATCTCATGTCTGGATGGAAGATCTCAAGATGAGCCAAACACTACATATATATTTACACACTTCCACCCATTCTGGAAGCCTTCAACATCTGTGGATGAGAAGAATGTCCAGCTCCAGGTGCTGACCACATCTCTAAGAGTAATTCACCATCTACCAGACAGGAACTTTGCAGAAAACAGTGCATGTCCTGCAGGCCACCTTCTGCTCTCCAGGAGTGACATATGAGAAAAGGGACTCCTTGTCCTCCCCCCAGGTGTGCAGCAGGTTGTACTACAGACCTCCCAAGGTCCACTCCAACCTGAATTATCCTGCAATCATGGGCTCCTGCAACAAAGCATGGATGCCCCCATGTGAGCACTCTGTCCACCACTGTGGCCTCATGTCAGGAAGGGCCCTTTAAGGAGCAGGTTTTTGTTGATTCTAGAATAACAACATTTGAGCCATTTGTCCTTCACTCACACCTCCTCTGTGCCAGGAGGCCCTGGGGGGCTCTGTCCTGGCACCAAAGCCCAGGTTGGCCTGCCCTGTCCTGGCATGGAAAGCCTGCCAAGTCAGGGTGGTTGGGGCACACCACCACCTCAGTCCAGTTCTGGGCACCAGCACAGCAGAGCCAGAGCATTGTCTTTGGCCCCTCTCCAGCAGGTGACTGACCTTCCTGCTTGTGAACAGGGCTTTTGCCAACAAAACACATGATCAGTATTTATATTTGTAGGCCAGGCAGATAACAGCAAATAAGTCGCTGCTGTTACAGTTGTTTTTCTTTAGGTGCTTCACAAGAAGATGACTTTGAGCCCTGGACTATGGCTACACAACCAGTCTGGCCCCACATCCCAGGATGCTTTGACTTCTTGGGCATTCAGGTCCTCCATTCACCTTATCTCATAAGACGACCTCCCTCTGCCCAGCTGGTCTGCCCACACCATGGACCAACACATCTTTCCACAGGACCACGAGAGGTGGTTAGAGAGGATTTGATGTAGTGGTGTAGTGGTTAGAGTGATGCTAGGAGAAGGTTGGACTTGATGACCCTGGAGGTCCTTTCCAACCATAACAATTCTGTGATTCTGTGATTCTGTGATTCTGTGCATGAGAAGTCTAACATACAAAGCTCTTCCCTGTTAACATTGGTGATGCTTGTTACATGGAGCCGGTGATTTCCTCCTCTTGGCCCAGGGCCATGGGAAGGACTCTGTTACTCAGTGCCCTGTTTAATCATTTACAGCAGGGCAAAGTCAAGATGTTGCCAGGACCTCAGTGCTCAGGGAGGTGTCACACCACCAGGACTCCCACCTGCCCATCCTGCTTCTGCAGCCCCACACCAGGCTGACCCAGGGCCTCACCCCCTGCTTTGGTGGAGTCCTCCTGGAAGGCTGGGTTATTTGGAGGGGGTTTCAAACTGGTGTGAAATCCACATCCAGCCACAGATCTCCCAAGTAATGCCCTTCCTGTGCTTCACACTCTGTGCCTAATTGACCCACACCCAGTTCCTCGCCCTCGCCACCCAAGGAGAAATTAACTCCTTCCCACCCACATTAACTCCCTGTCACACCCAGGGAGATCCTGCCTTTACCTGGTGACCTGCTAACAAACAATCTGTGTGCCACCATGCTGACACTCTCTCTGAGCCTCAAAAGGTGCCAGTGGGCATCCTGGTCCCTCCTCTGGGGTCAGCAGCACCTCCACACTCCCCAGTGCCATGTTGAGAGTATTCATATATCTGGTGGGTGAGCTCCTGGCCTTGTACTCTTAGGAGAGCTTGGCAGGAGGAGAGATAGTACCAGGTGTAACAAAAAGTTAGCACAGCGTGCAGAGCAAACACCTGATGTGGCAGAGGGCTGATACAACGTTAAGCCCTCTGTATTTTGTGCAGAAGAAAGAAGCAGCAGCAAGGCTTGATCTAAGGCTGTCTTTGCAACACGGACTGTTGACACAGTTTGAGGAGCTCTGTGTGTGTCATGCACTGAACTGTCAGCTCACAGCCCCAGAGCCGCAGGCACTGTAAACACTGTGGGAACAAGAGCATCGGTAAGACAGCAGCAGGAAGACTAAGAGAAATGTGTGTGTCACCGATGGGAGGGCCTTGTTTCCAAAGTAACTGGGTGGATCTTCAAATCATTAACAGCAGGAGTGGAAAGGACATGAAAAGGTGACCTTGACTTCCATCTGCCCTAAGGTGAGATCAAGCATGCCTGAACCAGTCCTGAGAGGTCTCAGTTTAACCTGACCTTGGAACATCTAGGTCCACAACATTTGTTTGGTCCAGCTCTGTCAAGTCCTTGCCTGTAAAAGGAGGAAGAGCCAGAACAAGTGGATCCATTGCTGGGTTATTGGAGAGGAAGGCAGTGGGGAGGGGAACCTTTGGCTGATGGTTGATGATTTGCTAAGATCTGGTGAAAGGCAAGAAATAAGCATGGAGTATTGTGTACGTAGGGGTGTTTACAACTGTTGATGGGAGTTTGATACAGCTACAAAGTGCTGTCAGTGTTTTACGCAACATGGTCCAGGTGTGCACACATGCACATTTGGTTCTCCTTGTGCTCCTCCAAGCATAAGATGGGCATTTGCCTTGCAGAGGAGTTCCCAGTGCAGGGACCGTGACTAGATTTCCAAGGGGTACCAGGTATGTCCTTTTAACTGTAGTTTGTAGAAACATTAGACGTTAGACGTAATTAAAAGCAAGAAGAGAGCCTCTTTGGAGACAGGAGGTGGTGAAAGCTGCAACACAGGCTGAGGTTCTTAGAGTCCTTTAGATGGTGGGGCTCATTCAGAGGCACAAGCCTATTTCAGCTGGCTGAAATCACTGTCCGATGGACTGCACCTCCACTGGAAAACATGGGGAACCACAAGCAAAGCAAGGCTGAAAACCAAGCGTTTAAGCCCAAGATGCTCTCCTGCACTGTAACAAGCATTCCAACATACATCCCAGAAACCTCCAGTGACTCCAGTTTGCCAAAGGAGCAGGGGAAAAAAGCAAAGACAAGTAGGATTTTTTCTTAAACAATAATTTTGGCACCTACCGGAAGACCAGAGCAAATGTAGCTGAAGTTGGTTTAGTGTCCTACACCTTATCATGTTCCTAATTTAGCTCTTAAGTCACTGCTCCAGTCACTGCTTAGAACACTAAACCTGTGTCATTAAATCATCTCACAGCCCTCTGGGGAACAGTTAAGGCTCAGGATGGCCTCTTGGCAGTACCATGCAATTTAGCTCTGCATAATTCCCATTAGCTGAGAAATATAATGAAAATGTTTCTAGGAGACCAGTGGTCAGCCATACAGCTTCTGTTCTTGACAGATGCACAAGCCCAACTTTCCACTGATAGTAATTGCTGAAAACCAGGACCTCATGATTTATCCAAGGCTCTTAAGAGCTTGATATCTGCTGTTCTTCCGGCACGGAAATGTGAAGTTTAAATATAAAACCTGCCTTGAAAAGTTCTGTGCAATCCAATCAGCCAGGAAATTTCTTACAGATGATAGCACACTGATCCTGGTATAATCCAATGTTTCATAAATGTCTTAAAAGATTAAGGCATCCGTTTCTGCCCAAATGACAGAGGAGATTCACATCTCTGCAGAGTAAACACTGGCAACAGCCTTGCATAAGAGCCAGCAATATTGCTAAAATTCTCTGGGCTTCCTTACAAGGGCAATTACATAATCAGAAGCCTTCGTCTATCAAAACCAATCCCTTTCATTAAACAAGATGCTCTGGTGTAGGTGCACAAGAGCACATCAAGTGGGAAGGAAGGGAAGGTAGCTGGACCACCTGTGGAAGACCATCCCACATATTAAGAAGATGTCTTTTGAAGTCAGCTCTGACTTCACCTGACCGACCTGGAAAGGAGACTTGAGCTGTTCAATGACTCATCCCTACTTGCTCTTTTCTGTTGTTAATTTTGAGCTCCATTTCTAAGAGTACCTTTGAAGGACTGCACCAAGACTTTGACTAGTGAAACATGGTCCCCAACATGCAAGGCACATGCCCCATCCTTCTTTATAAAAGACAAAGATTGTACCTGCAAAGGAGAAGGGATCAGAGCAAGACTGAGAAAGACCTTCAGGTGCAGAACTGCCAAAGAAGCTTCATCTGATGTTTGCCAAAGTTTTGAAGAACTAAGATACTGTCCTGCTCAGCCAAGCTTCCTTAGGGACTAGGAGTTCTGCTGCTCCCTCTGCCAGAGGGTCCCATAGTTCCTAGTTTATCCTAAGACACAATGAGATCTGCAAACTAGGACAATTACTGCCTGAACCTTAAGGTCACTGCAGACAGGAGGAGGTGTCTGCACATGGGCTTGTCATCTAAGTTCTACAGCATCCATGAGGAGACATCACCTAGGATGAGATGGCCTAGTCATGCCTGTTTCTCTCAACTATGACAGGTGAATCTGCCACAATCTGCAACAATCCAGCTACTCTTCAACAGTTCTGTGAACAGATCCAGCAATGGGCACAGTTGGCACCACCTCCTGATCAGTAGAGAGCCACAGATAGCAGCTGTCTCAGGAAGAATGACACCAAGAGCCACATACGTGTCCCAGAAGATCATGTCCAGTTACAAACCCATCAAATATGCTAACTAACATAGAAACACAGAATCATAGAATGGCTTAGGTTGGAAGGGACCCTAGCGATCATCTAATCCAACCTCTCTGCCATGGGTAGGGACGCCTCTCAACTAGACTAGGTTGCTCAAGGCCTCATCCAACCTGGCCTTGAACACCTCCAGGGAGGGGCATCCACAACCTCTCCGGGTAATCTGTTCCAGAGTGTCACCACCTTTGTATTGAAGAACTTCTTCCTAAGATCTACTCTAAACCTACTCTCCTTCAATTTAAAACTGTTTCCCCTTGTCCTGTTGCTGGACACCCTTGTGAAAAGTCCCTCTCCAGCCTTCCTGTAGGTTCCCTTCAGGTATTGGAAGGCAGGTATAAGGTCACCCCGGAGTCTTCTCCAGGCTGAACAGTCCCAGTGCCCTCAGCCTGTCCTCATAGCAGAGATGCTCCAGCCCCTGGATCATCTTTGTGGCCTTCCTCTGGACTCGTTCCAACAGATCTATGTCCCTTTTATGGTGGGGACACCAGAACTGGATGCAGTATTCGAGGTGGGGTCTCACAAGAGCAGAGTAAAGGGGGAGAATCACCTCCCTTGATCTGCTCTATATTACAAAAGATCTCAGCTGTGTTGCTAACAAGAGCCCCTGAGCTCTGACACAGTTTGCTGCCTCACAGAAAAGCCAGGGATCTCTTGCCCTCACTGGGACTTCCTCTTGAGCTGGTGGCTCAGATTAGGACATATATATTGTCCTCAGGGGAGATACGGCCAAACTGTGCAGGGGGTTCTGATGATGCCCGTCTGGGTTTGAGATGGGCCTCACATCTCTGTTCCTCTTATTGCCTCTCATGGTGCAAGGGAAAATAAGGGACAGAAAGGACCGGATTTAACACACGTGACCTCCTCTAAGGCAGCTGAGTGAGGGATGTAATTCACTGAAGTGCCTTCCCTCAGCAGGAGAGACCTTCCTGACTGCTGCTAATGAAATAGCAGGAAACAGTATTTTCCTGCTCAGACCTGGCAAGCAAACAGCACAGAAGGGGGATTTTTGGCGGAGTTCCTCTAAGAGGGCAGAAGGTAACGTGATAATTGGATGAAGGCAAATGTGAAGCAAAGAGAAGGAGGTCACAACAGCAAGGTCGCTAGGGGGGAGGTCAGAGTCCGTGAGACAGCTTGGGACAGAGTTGTGAGCTGGAAAGGGAAGGGTAGTGAGCACAAGGAGGAAGAGATGGACCAAGGAAGAAATGGGACAGGGAAGGAGGGGCAAGAGGAGAGTATCCTCAGAGAGTTTCTACCAGGGGCAGAACTGGAAGAGTCCTGACATACAACACAACTGTGACCCGCTAATGTGTGTGGGCCTCCTAAAGGAACCATGTCCTCTACAGAGCAAAAACGTGAGACCAGATGGATTTTGTTCAAACACATACCAAGGCTGGAGGATATTGCTGTGGTCTCCTATCACCATTATGGCCCAGGCCACAAAGCCTTCCTTCAGTGACACATTTTCAGTGTTGTATCAGCTCATCCAATCCAGGACTTGTAGAGTGGGGAACTACAAGCCCAAGAAGATACGGAAGAGGACCTAGCAAACCTGAGGACTTAGCAAACCCTTGCAAATCATTCACTGCCATGGACAAGCTGTCCTTGGAGAAGTGGAACAATGAAAACTGGTTTTCTTAGAGATCAGAGTTGGGTTTATAGACAGATTTTGGAGATTTTTAGAGACTTCTGCTCTGGGGTAATATGCAGTGTACTCACAGCATTGTGTTTCTAGTAGTGGAGGCGCAGAAAGAGATTTTTTCTCTATCCCACAACCAATATTTCCAAAAGCAGTAGGAATTTTGATATCTACGATCTTCATCACTTCACCAGACTTGGCTGAAACGGGTAAAGGATTTAAAAGTATGGAAGAGTGAAGGGGGGAAAGCACATCAAGAAAAAGCAAGGCAGGGTTAGCTTTTTCTCTCATATATCAGAAATCAAGGTCCTTAGCTATTACCGTGATATTCTTTCGCTATCGCTGGATCTGGCCTTGAAAAGCTCAGAAAAGATGGCTCAGTCATTTCAGAGGTTAAGGAGGATTTTGCCACTTCCACTTAGTATTTGCAGGAAACGCTTGGCACACACTGCGAGGAGGGGAGTAAACACAAGGCGATTGTCTGACTAATTTTTGACATACGTTCATTGGGGCAGTTGTGCAGTGAATAGACTCATTGAAAGCGTGTTTCAAAGCCGGGCACGAGATTGGTTGCAGAAAACAAAGGTTTTGTTGGAAAGCATTAGCACTGGAACTAAATACCTGCTGTTCTCTGCCCATGGGAAGGCTGCAGCTTATCTCCCCAGCAGCGAGAAAGCAATCCAAGCCCGTCAGTGGAGCAGAAAACAGCAGCGGGATTAATCAATATTGCTCAAAGAAGAGAAAGTGCAGAAGAAGCTGTTGATACTGTACTCAGAGGACAGTCCTGCTCTAGGAAGCCACTTGCAAATACTCTAAGATGAGATGAAAAAAAGGATTTTAAGATCAATTAGTCTTTGCAAATCATCCCCTGTGATCAAGTTTCCATGGGTCCAGGGAAGGTAACAGAGATGTGGTGGTGGGAACCGGGGACACCTGTCCATCGTCTGAGTCTCAGCAGGGTAAACATGATGCTGGGACAGTAGAAATGTCAGAGCCTGCACCGGGCAGAAGAAAAAATACACGGAAAACTGCTGATGTTGCAGCCAAGGGGATTGAAAAGCTGAACTGACTTAAAGCAGGTCACTTCCACAGAGCTTGCAAACTGCCTTCAAATTATCCGGTCAAATGAGTGCTAGATAAGCAGAGAGTCTTTTTGGGCCTTCAGGGGAATTCAGACAAGAGGGTTATTCAGCAGCTGGGTGATGACTAAAACTTTCTGAGGCAGGTGGAGGATAAATCACTGCTGCAAACCAAAGGCTCAGCTGGGGCTGCAGGGCAGGCTGGGAGGGTGTCTGAAGAAACCTGGGTGGCTGAGCTGGGGCAGGAGCAGGATCCATCCTGCCCAGCTACCACATCCCCAAGCTCTTTGAGGAAGCTGTTTTCAAGAAGGGTTTTTTTGCTAGAGTCTGGTTTCCAGCCAGGTTTCCTAAGAGGCTATGAAATCCCCTTATGTAATCACCGTACATGTCTGTAACTCTCCCCCTGCCCAACAATTTTTACCCCACCAACCCAGGGCTTTCAGAAGTCCAAAGAAAGGTTTTTCCTACACATGCTGTGAAAATGGGTGGGCAAGGACAGCAAGGTGTTTGGGATCAGAGGGTGTGAGCAAAGCATCATGGAGTCACCATCTCTCTGTCCCCAGAGAGGGATAGCCAGTCTCTGTAGAAAAGCTGGAGGATGCCCACCCTCCACACATCATATTGTGAAGATGGACAGGAGATGGAGAGCATTCCCATCTGGTGGGGACCATCTCTGCCCACCTGCAGCCAGGGCTGGACCTGCTCTGAGACCCTGAGGCTGTGCATAGAGGAGGGACCTGGAGAGTTCCACATCTGTGGTCTGGCACAGGACTATCATAGGAGATAGCATGGCTGGAGACGAAGAAGGCTGGGAGACTGGAATCTGGCTTCTGCCAGCGCGTCACTGCAGAGCTGGGCAAGCTGCTCATTCTCTTATGCTTCCAGTTCTGGCACAAAACTAGGATATGGGTCTGTCCCCACTTTGGGCTCTGCAATCCTCTGAAGGAAGCAGGGTGTGTGTGTTGGCCATCACAAGCCTATCCTTGTGACCCTTGAAAAGGGAAAGTGCATGGTTTCTCCTGCAGCCAGAGGTCAGCAGGGCCATGTAAATCAGCTGCTGATGATTCAAAGTGTATCAGTAATATAATGAAGGACACTGAAGTAATCGCTTCCTCCTTCTCTTTCCTCTCCTTGTCAAAACAAACAGCTTCTCTTTCCTGTGCTGAGAACCACAGAATAATTTAGGTCAGAAAGGAGCCCTGGGCATCTCCTGCTCTAAGAAGGGCTATCTTCAAAGTTTGATCAGGATCTTACCCAGGTGACTTCTGAGTATCTCCAAGCGTGACAGAGCACAGCATCCCCGTGCACCTGTCCCAGCGCTTACCCATTCTCAGAGTGAAGAGCGTTTCCCTTCCTGTGCAGAACACCATAACAGAAATGTTCAAACTGGTGTGAATGGGGATGTTTTGTGTGGATGGACCACACCAAGGAACAAGTGGCAGGAGAGGGGCTACACAAACAGCACGTGCTGATGGCACCTAGCAGAACAAGTCAGCAAGATCCCAGCATATCTCCATGCACCATCTCAAGACACCTAGGATAGGAGACAAAGGCCAGTGAGTAAATTCTGGTGACTCACAGACATGGGACAGGATGGAGAGATTCAACAGGTGGCATCTTTTGTCCTCCATGGCTTTGTAGGAAATGCTGGATGGACAACTTGGACACAAATGTTTTCCTGACACACTGGTGGGTACACATTTATTGCTGCTTGTGGGCATGAAGGCCTGAATGCAATGAGTGACAACAAATTTTAAAATTTAATCAACTCCCCCCCTACAAAGTCTCACATCGTGCATTACTACATTGTCCCAACGTCACTTCCTACAGCCACAACTTGTGTTTGTTGCCTCATCTTTTCACACTATACCTCAAGGAAGAGTCTCTTCTCTCTAACCTCCTCTTAAGTAGCAGAAGGCAGCAATTACATGCCCTGAGCATCTTCTTTCCCAGGCTGATCAAACCCACCTCCCTCAGCCTTTTGTCATATGTCTTGCACTCTCCACTGGACCTGGTCCAGTTTGTTGGTCTCACCCTTCTACTGGAGGACCCAAAATTTCAACACAGTTGAAACGCAGGGGTTAGTCACCACTTACCTCAAGCTGCTGGCTATGCAATGAACATTCCAGGCGCATACGGGAGGACACCAACTCCCACTAAATTCAGCAATGGGTGAATCAAAGTCATCTCAGAAGGGCCTGATAGTCCTGCTCCCTTCCCTGCACCACATCTTCAGAAATCTCACCTGGGAATGAGCCAACAGATGGTTACTTGCCAAATAACTGACTCCGTGAGCAGCGTGAACAAGCTCATGCACCTTTGTCAGCAAACCTTTAAGTATTTGATGATGTGAACTAACATTCTCCACTCCACTTCGTGTGTCTACTCCACTCTGCCTGGTAAATTGGTTCCCACGTCTTCATGTTTGCTGAGCAAAAACTGATTAGGAGCAAACCTTAGAGAAATGAACAATAGAATGTTCCTGCCGGTTTGGAGATGAAAAGGTGCTTTTAAGTCATTAAGAAAATATGGCTTGTTTTTTTTTTTTTCCTTGTTCCAAAGCAGGAGCCCAGATCAGCCTTTTAATTATTTCCTCACCCCTACAGCCTCCACTGGCAAATTATTCCCCCGGCTGATTGAGCTCGCTGTGGTCCAGAAGCGAGAGTAAGAGGCTTCAAAACAGGATGTCTGGGTTCCCTTCTGAAGTCTGTCCCTGACCTGCTGTGGGAAACACAGCTCAGCCCTGCTCCTGATGGGCCACGTGGGCAGACGTCGAGGCCGAGTCTGCCCGAGCAGGGTTGTTATGCAGCAGGCGTAACGGCAGCTGCGGTTTCCACTGCACTTACCATTAGGGCACTGTAATGCTTCCTCGTCTTGTGGAAGTGTCAGGAAGATTAGTTGGTGTTTGCTCAGCACTGGACAGATGCGAGGAGAGGGGAAAGATCCCCTGCCAGGTCTTCCTTCTCACTGAGCAAATGTAATTCTCTCTCATGATGTTTTCAAGCCCTTCCAGGATCCCTGGGCTTGCCTCTGCCTCTTCCCGTCTGGTGGCCCTTGCAGGCCAAGGTCCCAGAGCACAGCCTCTCTACTCAGCACAGCAGGAACCTTCTCATGGGAAAAATCAGGGCTCTTAAAAACTCCTTCTTTCTCACACCTTGCTTTTGTGTCCCTGAGCTCCGCTCCGGGCGAGCTGAGAATCATCCCTGTCCATGAAGCTGACTGGAGCGTGAGAAGTGTCCTCCTCCACCTCTCACTGCCTTCCTCAGGCTGCACATGGGCTAAAGCAAGCAGCACAACGTCTCTCTGTCTGAAACAGTGTGGGGGGGAGAACTGAAACCAGTGACATGCCACCAGAGAGGTGACACACACCACAGTGCCACCACAACAGGGTGCACTTCAGCCTGGCTGCCTCTGGCTCAGTGCACACTCTGCAGTGCAGCAGCTTTTCTTCTGTGGGTGGCCTGCCAAGAGCTACACTAGTTCAAAAACACGAAGGCAAGCCAGGACCTGCCTCTGGCAGGGACATCTCATTCGTTTCAGCTATGGTCCCACTGGGTTTTTCATTCTCCATGCCGAGGATTGTCTGTGTTCATTGTGCATCTCCTGATGCCTTGAAGTCCAGCCCAAGCTGCCAGACAGTCTGCAGCTGGGCTGCTGTGTCCCACAAGTCCCTTCTGCTGTCTGGGCACAGCTCAGGGTATAACACATGCACAGCTTGTAGGAAGCACCAGACAGACCAAGTGTGGCCAAGCTGGTCACTCCTGCAGCCGCATGAGGCTGGGTATGTCAGGAGCTCTGGTTTTGTGGCCATGTCCTATGCTAGGCAGACCTTCACTTCTTCCCACCATGTCCTGGTCTTCTCCCCAGCTGACACTGTTTCATGTTTGTGTTGCTCTAACCCTTTCTCTAGTCACAGCCTAAAGAGACAACAAGCTGCTCTGCTCCACACTGCTCCTCAAGAGGCTCGTGGCCATTTTTCCAAGCCAACACCGCCACAGTGGCAAACACTGTGGTCTTAATGAAACCCCATGGGCAATAGCCACCACAAAAGCAGAGAAGCAGCAGCCAAGCAGCACCGTGGCTCTGCACAGCTGACCTACTACTTGAGGAATGAAGAAATAAATGCCATTTTACGTGACCCTGCATTTGCCTTCCTCCACTCCCTCTTCGCTGTCTGGAGCATAGATGCTGTGATGGATTTGTCCCCGGGAATGCGAGGCAGGTTAGCTCTGAACTAGCTCTGCTCTCTCACACAGCCCAGTGCCTGCAAAACTCCACATTGCTACCAGCTGAACCAGCTGATGCTGAGTGCTGAGTCTGTCTCTTCTGGGTCACAGACCAGCACAGCTGATGGGGCAAGGGTGCCCTTAGAGCAGAGCAGGAGCATCAGCAGCGGCATCGCTTCAGGAGAGCAACACACGTCTGGCTGCAGCAGGGAAAAGAGAATGAATAAATGCACTCAGTTCCAGCTGAAGGCTGACTTCAGCGAACAGCGTTTGACTTGATGCCAACCCCAGAATCGACAGATGTTGAGGGGAAAAAAACCAACCCAACAACAAAAGCCTAAAGTGAAGCATTCCCATAGTCACAGGGAGAAGTTTCATGAAGCCTTGACCCACAGGATTTTTTTAAACCCTATCCTTTAACATAACCAAAAAGAGGGCAGTCAGGAGATAGGAATCTCAGCAGTTGAAGGGACCTTCATCCAGCCAAGCTGTGAAACAGTCCTGAAACCTTTCCTGTGAAGTAGCTTCTGGGATGACCCAGCTGCGAGCAGCCTCTCTCCATCCCCCAGCCTCTGCTGAGGCTGTTGCCAAACTTCCCAGCTTCGACAGGGGAGGTTTAGATTGGACATTCGGAAGAAGTTCTTCACTGAAAGAGTGGTTAGGCACTGGAACAGGCTGCCCAGGGAGGTGGTGGAGTCACCATCCCTGGAGGTGTTCAAAAAAGGAGTAGATGTGGTGCTTCGCGACAGGGTCTAGGGGTCAGGGAGATGCTGGGTTGAAGTTTGGACTTGATGATCCTAGAGGTCTTTTCCAACCTAAATGGTTCTATGACAGAGGACAGCAGTGTGAGGCATCAAGGAGAATTTATGCAGAATGCATCCACCTCTCATGAACAATGAGCTGCCTTCCAACATCATGGACCAAACCTGTCCACCAGGAACAGCAGCACACCCTGGTTGCACCACTGAGTCAAACAGTAAATTGGGCTCCTACTTTTAAGAGGAAAAGAGTTTTTTGCAACCATAGTGCCTGGCCACAGCTTGCTAGTTAGCATGGGAGTGGTTGCCATGGCACTGCAAAGTAGGAAAATTTCTGGGCTGATCAGGATTAAGCATCAGCTTCCCAAAGAACAGGCTGCCCTCACCAAGCAGGTTTCCGCCAGGCCCTGCTCTGCTTTGTGTGTGTATATCTAGGTGCCAAGGAAACAGCTCGGGAAGAGGTCCAGGGAACACGGGGCTGGGCTAAGTGCGGGACCTCTGCAAGCTTTTCTTGCAGGGAAACAGGTGTGTTGCAGGCAGAGACACTGAACATCTACAGGTCTTCCTCCTTTCAAGCATCTTTTTCGCTCAGTGGTTTGTGGCCCTCAAAGCCAAGGGATAAGGATGGTCCCCTCATCTCTGTGTCAAATTCTCCCCACTCTTTTTTGCATGGGAAGCAGAGAGCCACGCTCTCCATGCAATGGACCCACAAAGCTTCTCAAATGACTCTGGCTAAGAGGGACTGGTGACCAGCTGCTGCTTCACAGAGCCACAGAGTTTAAGGCCCATGGGGTGTACAGGGCCAAGCAATCTGTCCTCTTGCAAACCCAGCACTGACCACCTCTGCCAAGCCCACCATTTCCCTTTGAGCAACGATTTTGATGTGTTGATTTGGAGATTTCCAGCAGTGGGGAACCTCCTGTCCACCAGTTACCTTAGATGGCTGGTCGCAGTGGTTCACAGCCTCTACCAGTTAAAAACAGGAGGGGACCTGACTGAGTCTGAAAGTATCTGGCCTGTGTCCCAGATGACTGGATGCAGTTCAGTTTTCTCAGCGTGGCTGCAGAGTTGTTCACCCCTTTGCATCTACCTTATCCAGGTCAGCTCTAGCTTCTGCACTTCACCACTGCTTTGGGCACAGCTGTGTCTGGTCGTCCCCAGTGGCTTTGAAGAGCCGTGCTCTGTTCCCTGCTCCAATCCCCTTGATTTCCCTCAAGGCCATAAGTTACATGAGATCTTCTCAGATGTTCAAAAAACAGAAGAGCCACCCCAGGGCTGGGAAAGGCCAGACCAGCATCCTGCCTCTGCCAGGCAGATTCCTCTAGAAGAAATCATACTGTGGGTGCAAGATGGACACACAGGTCCTGTGAATGCTAAAATACGAGTGTATTTTTGTTAGAACTCAACATCCTGTACTGTCAGAGTCTCACGTGACCCCCAGCACACACATTTTTGGTGATCCTGGTAGTGCCAGCAGCTTGGGACCTCAGTTCCACTTGTCCTGCCTTCTTGCTGCCCATGGGTAGAGGCAGGTAATCTGTCCTCAGAGCATCTCATCCTTCCAGAGAGAGGCTGCTTTCAGCCTGGAGACAGATATTTTCATTGCATTCAGATCCAATGCACAGCTTCTTCTCCCCAGGAGAGTCAGATCCCTGTGGACACTCTAGGCATCTGCAGCTCCCTGTGCTGGAAGTCCATGGTGGCAGAGAAAGCCTGGGTCTGCCTTGCCCTTGAGGCCAAACCCCAGGCAAGCAGGTTGTTGAATCCCTGCGATCACCTCTCATAAGCACTGATAAACCCAAACCCCATTAAGAGCCTTTTGCAGGACCTCAGTGACCTACCAGCTGCAGACCTTACCACCAGTTTCCATCTTGAACATCTCTGTGGCCATTTCATCTCTGCTCTGGTTATCTCACCAAGGCTGTTTTCTGATTTAGGTTGAACCTCCTCCTCAGTATTCAGTGCCATCAGAGAAGCCACTTTGCCTTTCAGTTGCCAGTTTTGTGGACGTCTTTGAAATGCCAGCTCCTGCCAGGTGGGACACCACAGAAACCCTGAGCAATGGAAGAGCCGCAGGGATGATCCACCTAATGCCTGAGCTGCAGCTGGATCTCAAGAGGAGCAAGAGAGGGAGATCTGTGAGATGCGTGTGAGATCTGACAGGCTCATAACAAACCCAGCTGGCTGGCACACACACCAAGCCCAAAGCACCGCAGGCCACCCCCCTCCCACCCTCCTGATACCATCACACCCCTCCGCATTTAATTAAAAAAGGATTAAAGTAGGCTGCAAGGACGTGGGCGACGGCTGAGGTCAGGGGGTGCCTCGCAAACCTCTGCCAAGCCCCGCAGCTGGTGCTGGGACAGTGGGCTGTCTTCTCGTGATGCCAGCTTCTCCAAGATGAAGGCAGGTCTAATCTGAGACCCAGGCAACTTCTCCGGGCTGCTTGCCTGTCCCAGTGCTGCTCTGTAAGGAGGGCTGCGGGGCAAGGATGGGAGCAGCGGAACAGGAGCCTGCAGGGAAAGGTTTATGCTGCTGATAAGAGAGCGAACAATGGTGATGGCATTCCTCCGAGGCCTCCGGCACCGTCCTGCTGGCCCTTCCTGGAGCTTGTCTTTGGCTGTGTCTCCTTCCAGAGCTCACACCTTCATCTCACAAGAGCCACGTGCAACTGTCCCAGCCCTTGCAGTGAGGTTTGGCTTAGGCAAGCAGTTCTGTCACAACAGGGCAGGCCATTCCAGCCCGCTCCTTGTTTCCCAAAATACGAGTGTTCCAGCAGGGCAGAGCTCAGAGGCTTTTTCCAGCCAGCCAGATGGGAGTCACACAGGTCCTTCCCAGATCTGGTCTCACAGACAGCCCTGGGAACGTGTCTGTGGGTGAGGCACAGTGCCAAGGGTCTTTTCATCTTACCTGGCTGGAGGACTCATGGTCATAGATGGCTGGAAGTCACCTCCACACAGGGGTTAACCCTGGGATTAAAGCCTCAGTGACTTTCACCTTCAAGGGGGACACTTAATCACAAGAAGGTAGAGAAGACCCTAGCTGACCCTGAGGCCGTTCCTCCTCTGTGCAGAGGTCATAGAATCAGATCATAGAACTGGTTAGGTTGGAAAAGACCTTTAAGATCATCAAGTCCAATCATTAACCCAGCACTGCCAAATCCACCACTAAACCATGTCCCTAAGCACCACATCTACAAGGTCCCAAGCTCCCTGAGAATCCCAGAGGTCTCTGGGAGCAGAGTCTATGCATACGTGGGTAGTTCCCACATGGAGAGATGCAGAGGGCAAAGCTCAGCAGGAAGGGTAGGGGCAAATGGAGGGACTGTGAAACCTGGAATCTGCTAGCACAGAAAGAAGGACATGGGTCCAGGTCTGAAACCCACTCCTGAGTGACAGGACACACTGTGTGGTATAGCAGGAGAAGAGGCGTCTCAGGCTGGTGGATGGACCATACTGCAGCAATGTTCTCACTGGAGCCCTTGGTCTCTCAGCTGGTATTGCTGCATGGAGAACTGACCTGCAGGACGCAAGTTGGTCCCTCGTCAGCAGATTCATGGTCCACCCAAGCCTATAACATGGGCCCAGTTCCCACAGGGAGGACAGGTGAGTCCATGGCAGGTAAATGCTCCCCATTTTACCCAAATCAGTCTCACATCCCCTAAAGCAATTCAGTTCAGCCCTAAACCCACCACTTTCAAAGTGGCTTGGCCATAATGAGCCTGAAGAGCTCAAAGAAGCTCAAAGAGCTTTTTCACTCTTTCTGCTGTGAATTTCTTGCCTTCCCCTCCATGGTCTATGAGAGTCCTGCTCCTCTCAGTGCAGGCCGCTCTGAGCAGGATCCAACCTCTCTTTTAGGTATGTCTAAATGCTCCCAGTCTCAGCGACCTTGGTAATTGCTACTGTTCCCTAACCAACCCATCGTCCTGTCACCCAGCCTTGGAAGGTTTGCTCTCTCCTTGCCTTGCACTTGCCAGAGACCAGCTGACTCATTCACTATCTGCCTCAGGCAACCCATGCAGCCACCGATGACTGAGTTACTTCACAGTTAAGCAGAGCCTTAAATCTTTGCAGCACTTAACATGTATTGACTAATTAATCCAAGCACCTATCTGAGGTAGGTTAGTTCAGTCTTGCGTGTAGCTTCCAAACATGCCCATGGCTGCCTCATGGGTCGGAGGCAGGGGCAGGTCTGCAGAGGTGATAGGAGGTCCACCACCCCCACTGCCCACACCACCA
Organism: Eurystomus gularis; assembly: GCA_013400335.1. NCBI lineage: Eukaryota > Metazoa > Chordata > Aves > Coraciiformes > Coraciidae > Eurystomus > Eurystomus gularis. Next base: position 144,529 of record VZZY01004052.1, on the reverse strand, counting down.
AGGGACTCATGCAGCACTGCCCCTCTGTGTCGTAGGCCCCACCACAACTTCAGAGGTCACTGGGCCCAGGGGACCACGTCCCTAGCCCAGGACTCTTGCAAAGTTTGCCTTCAAATGGACTTTTCTCCTGCATCTTAGGCCCTGCATGGGTGCTTCATTCCTGGGCTCTCCCACCACCACTGGGGCACTCTGCGCATCCAACAGCTGAAGCCAACCTGCTGGTACAAGCAACAAGCTGCCTGAAGCTCTGCCAGACCTCCACTGCAGGTGGAAAAAACCTTCCCCTGGGGTCCCGTTGGCAGCCAGCCACGAGCCCTGCTGATGCAGGAGAACAAACCTGGACTTCAGGGCGGTGACAGGAGATGCAGCTGCCCTGCTGCATCCTGCTTAAGTGCCACCAGAATGAGCAAGGCTTTCCCTGCAGCCTGCCGTCTTCAGCCTATTCACACAGGCTGCCTCAACCTGCATCCCAGTCTCGGCTGTCAGCAGGGACCAAGGCCAGATGTGGGAGGCAGGGAACCTGCTCCCTGTGTGGATGAGCTGCACAGGAGCCTTGGGCAGAGGAGCAGGCTGGGGAGATGCAGGGATGCACCCAAGGTTACGCAGAGAATCCGTGGCAGAGGTCAGTACCTAGGTGACTCCGAGCCCTGGGCTTCAGGAGAGGAAAAGGGAGGAGGTCTGCTGTAGTCACAGCAATGGGTGGAGACTCAGAGAGCTGAGCAGGTTTCTCAGCCCCACAAGCCTTCGGGCCTGGTCCTGAGCAAATCTAACTTTTCCCTTTTTCCTCCAGCGCAGTCACTTCTCGCCTAGCCAAGACTAAAGGAAAATGCCACGTCCTTGTGCCACGCAGGTTCCCAACCATTAGCTAAGGCCAAGGCAGACATTAAAACTCCTGGCCATGCCATGGACCTTGTGCACTAGAGAGTACAGGATCCCCCCAGCACCAGGACAGAGACCCCAGAGGTATGTGATGCTGTTTGACCCCCTGCCACCAAAAGGTTTCAGCCCATCAGAGTCCTCCAAGTAGCTCACGCCCTTTCTCTGCCTCCCTGTCACCCCAGGGCTTCAGCACAGTGACATCCTCCCCCTCCTTGCCAGGCAGGTGATGAGGCTTGAGAAATGCTTGATGTGAAAGACCTGGCAGCAGAATGGGACTTTGTGTACCTGGGGAGTCGCAAACCAGCTCAGCCAGAAGAGCGCTTCAGCTGAACAACCTTGCTCAGAAAAGCCAGGACCAGGGGAGTCAGGATCTGCTCAAACCACAGGAGTCCAGAACAGCAAGGTACTGGCTGGAGTCAAAAAGCATCCATGTGCACGTTCTAAAGGTATCTCTGCTGCTCAGAATGGTGCCCTTCATGTGCCCTCCAGCTCATGCTGCTGAGGACGGGGTTCCTGCGTACCCCGTGGAGACACCATTTGCTTGCTTTTTAACAGGCATCTAACAAACCAACGGGTAGGAGAGAAACTTCCTCTCCCTGCGCAATTCACCCCAGAAAATCCCGCGTTGTAAAGCAGAGCAGCTTGTGTAGACCAACACTTTCCCTCTGGGTTATAAACCATCACATATATTAGGATGGAATTTTTTTTTTTTTTTCCCCTTGCCTGAATATGTGCTGATCTCATTCATCTTGGGAAAAGCACGGGGTGTTCTCATCCAGGCTATACCTGGCAAGCTGCATACACTGTGACAGAGGGAGCGAACTTCTGAGCAAGCTCTGCAGTGGCTGCTGCTGGGCTTCTTGTGGTTTATTTCTCGAGCGAGAGGCCGGCTTCTTCACCTGGCATTCTTGAGAGAGATGAAGGGTAAGTCAGCAAATCAGCTTCATGCGCTGCAAGCATCCTCTGCTTTCAGCCATGGCAGAATTGGCTCAGGTCGGGATTTGCCGGGAGCTGGGTGAGAAACATCTGCAGAGCTTTCTCCCCCACCACAAAAAAACCCAAACCCCAAGCAAACAGTTTTAACATGCTGCATGGAGGCAGGCTGCAGGAGCCGTGGTACTCGGCATGGCTCAGCAAGCACTGCCGGGGAAACCAACGGGGAACGTTCCTGATGCTATTTTAGACACCGGCAGAAAACGCGAGCTAGCAACACCGAATTCGACGGGGCTGCACAAAGCCAAGAGCAGCGGCAGAGGCATGAGCTGCCTGCCCACAGAGCAGGGATCCCACACACCGCAGAGCGAGCTCCTCGCACTGATGTGTGGGCTGCTCGCTCGCTGGGTTTGGTGATAGATTTGCGAACCGTGCCGTCGCTTTGACATGTCAGCTGGCGAGCCAGCGTCCAGATGCCTCGGTGTCACGCAGGCACCTCCGTTTCATCCCTGGGGAGAGCAGCTTCTTAGATCCGCTGGCCAGGGTTAGGAATGAATCGCAGCTAAGCTGTTCAAAGGGATCCGCACTGCTGCCAACGTGAGTGCTCCACGCCTGCCAGCGCAGGTGGAAGTTGCATGCCTGGCTCCAAGGGGGGATGCAGCTCTTGCCGGGTGACTGCCGAAAGACACCCCTGCTCTGCCGGCTCTCTCTGGAGCCTCTTGCCTTGCTTGCCTGGGAGAGGATGGAAAGAAGGGCATGTTGCGGGGTTGCTGCAGCCGGTGGGTGCTGCTAAAGGCAGGATGTGAGATTAAAGGTGGTATCTGAGACTAGAGATACCGCAGCAACCCCCAGCTAAAGAATAATGAATATTGCAGCGCTGGCTACCGCAGGGAATGTCCCCTTGTAAGTCATGCTGTTTGGAGCAAGAAGACCCAATTACGCGGATTCTGCTGCAGCTCGTTTTGGTCGGGTTAATTTGGGAAGAGGATGCTGGCTGGCAGCTGAAGGAGGCAGCCTGGGAGGCTGGTTAAGATGCAGAATTACCAGACGAGGCTGGTGTTTCAAAATGATATAATAATCTCAATGCAGGAGAACGCGGTTCGGTTTGATTTACCTTCTGAGATAGTCAGGAAGGGGAGAGACTTTTGCTTAGAAGGATGAAAAAAGCATTTTCAAAGACAGCGCCTGTTTTGCAAAGCCCAGACACCACGATGATGGGCATTGCTGGAACCAGCCGTCTCGCCTGCCAGCTGAACGCCAGGCCTTTCCAGAAACGCTGCTTGTGCGAGCACAACGGGTCAGGCGCAGGGGAGGTTTTTAATGCCCGGGTTTTGTGCGTGGGCACGTTTGTGTGTCTGTGTTTGGGGAGAGGAGGCGTGAGCTGCTCGCCATACCCCGAGTCCGACTCTGCAGCCATCGCATTACTGTGGTGACGGGTATTACACAGGGCTGTGCTTTTAAAATGAGAGCCTGGGCTGAGTTTAACGTGATGACTGTTCCTGGTGCTCTCAGTGCTCACAGTCTCGGGCGTCCCATCGCTAAAACCAGTGCCTGTTTCTCAAATCTCGTGGCAAATGCCCTGTGCTGCCAGGGGACCTCCTGCGTGGATCCAGCAAGGATGCGAGGTCTGAGTGGATACGCAACTCCAGCTGGGGTGACGTAGTGAAAATGCCAAGGAGGGCAACTTGGCAGTGTCGATTGGGACAGGATGGAGATCAGAAAGGAGGGAAATAGCAGCAAATCCTCCCAGAGAGGAGGCGACCTGGGATCTAAAGGGAGAAATGGTGTTTGTGTGTGCTGGGACAGTTCTGGCATGTGGAGGGGTGAGGGTATGGTAAGTACAAACCCGTGATGGCATGGACTGCTCCCTGCACTAGCTCATCGCCGTCTGTGCTCTCCAGGGAGTGCACAAAGCCACAAATGAGAGATTTTGCATGCTTGTGAGAAAAGGGACCTTTGCTCCTTCCCCACTTGTCTATGAAACTTTGCATTGCAAACTCTGCTTCAGCTCTTCTTCCAGAGGGAAAAGAGCAGTCGGTGTGAAGGCTGATTTTTTTCAAAGAGTAGCACAAGGAACCTAAAGCACAAAATTCCTCCTGCATAACTTTACTGTGGTTTAATTCCCAGTGGCTGTTTCAGGACAGGTCGTAACCAAACTGTTCAGCAGTGCAGGGGCACTTCCCCTGCAGAAGCAGCAGTCTGCCATGGATTGCTACTTCATTTTCTTTCACTGCAGTTTTTGCACTAAATTCATGGTCTGTATTATTTGGTTTAATGCTGTTGAGGACAAAGGGCCCTCTGTACTGAGCAACCATATTAAAACATGCCTATTAAACCTCACCCCGTGAAACCACAGGGGCTAAATGCTGCAGGCTTTGGTGGCAGTCATGCTGATGTTTCTGGTCCTGAATATTACAGGAACTGAGCATAGAACAACGTTCCTGTTAGAAAGGCTGGAGGTCTGGTGGTAGGAGAGCAAGAATAATGCATGAGGGAAGGCTTACAGCTCTCTGGCTTGCAGGAGAGCTTCCAGCTTCTACCTTCAGCCTTCACCTAAGGTGGAAAAGGAGACAGTGTGAGAGATGTGCCTTCATGGCTCGTTGATAGTTTGTCAAGCAGGGGTTGGAAGGAGGTTCCAGCTAAGAACGAGGCGTTTCTGTCATTTATTTCCTCCATGAAGTCGCGTGTCAGTACAAGCTGCTCTGAGATGGATCCAGACCCAAAACTAGGTGAGGGCAAAGACCTCCAGCACCCCAGAGCACAGGGGATTAGATCACATGCAAAACAAACACCTTGACAGCGGCTGCACGCACACACCGAAGCAACCACATAGCCTGCAGCTCCAGTACAAACACACTGACCTGAATGTCAGCCAGATCATTTTTTATGAGAATGCACCATTCTTGAGCAATTTTTCCAGCACATCCCACGCAAACAGGTTTTCCTTGGACACCGCACGGCAGCATTTACCATCTCATGCCAGCTTGGTTTTTTTCTAATCATAAGGGGTGGGAGGACTCTCATGCATCATGTATCACCAGCCCTAAACCATTTCATGTGACCAGTTCTGCTGAACTCAGACAAGATCCCACTTTTCCACAGAAATCCGAGGCCTTTGACCTGGCACATAAATTCCTGCCTAATAACATGTCCTTCCTCTTCTCCTCACCGCAACAGCCTTCCCAGGAAGGGCATGTTGACTCTTCCCGGTTTCCACACGGTGGGTTCCACTGCAGAAGCAGTGTTGATCCTTCAACAGTGACAGGAGGTGTTAGTGTCCATATTTTGCTAAATTAACTAAATTCTTGGTGGTAAGAAGGGGACGAGGAGGGAAAAAGGATAGTGTCTGTAAAGTCAAGGGTGACATCTCACACAATTCTGGCCCAACATAGCCTGTGCCTAACTCTGACCTGCAGTTTGAGCTACTGTGAAAACAGGGAGGTTCTAAGGCATTATTTGGCCCAATTATCAACTTCCACTGTACAACAGTAACTCAAGGGAGCCAGGATGTATCACCAGATGCATTACTTGTATTCTTGGTTAGTGACAAGTCATCAACGTGTGCTTTTTGTTCCTAGGAGAATGAAATGGTCAGAGTTTCTCCCTTCCCACACGGGAGAGCTGGAGGGATGCTTCTAGGTAAGCAGCTCTGCTCCTTGGCAGACTCTCCTTTTTGATCTGAGCTTGCAATCTCCTCAGGTCCTTCATTTCTGTATGCAGGAGGAAAAAGGAAGCAAAAGCAATGTTGCGTCTCCCGCTAGTCTGCTCCTTGGTACCCTGTACATTGGCTTGATTTGAAGAGCAGTGGAAAAATTATATTTATTCCAGACAAGCTACAAATATTTCATATGTTGTCTAATTCACTAGAAAATGAATAGTCTAGTTTTCTTGACCAAATTTGATAACCTTGAAAAGTCCATTGATTTTAACCTGCCAAAAGAGGACTGGGAGAAATAAAACTTGAACATCCCAAAAAAAAACCAACAAAAAATTTGAGTAGAAATTGAGCGTTTTCCTTTCTTTGCAATGTGATGCACTAAATAATGCTCAGAAGTGGCAAATGCCTAGGGAATAGTGTTTCATCACACAGTTTTACAAGGACAGTAGAAGCAAATCCTCTAGTTATGCAAAGGTGGGTTGAGCCCTGACCCCGCACAAAGCTGGAGGCAGACTGGGTAACCTTCTAGGTCATCATAGAACCATATCATAGAATGGTTTGGGTTGGAAGGGACCTCAAAGATCATCTAGTTCCAAGCCCCCTGCAGAGACACCTCCCACTAGACCAGGTTGCTCAAGGCCCCATCCAACCTGGGCTTGAACACCTCCAGGGATGGAGCATCCACAACCCCCTGGGTAACCTGGTCCAATGACTCACCACCCTCGAGAAGAATTTCCTCCTAATTTCCAATCTAAATCTAGCCTCTTCCAGTTTAAACCCATTACCCTTTGTCCTAGGTCTCCTGTGCTTGTTCTGTCAGACCCATTTCAGGGTATTTCAGATAATATTTCACTAATTGTCAGGCACAGGAGCAGCTTCTGGCTGGGATCGCAACTGTGTCATTAGCTGGCGAGTCCTGTGTTTGGTTCCTGTGTTCACAAACATCAAGCAAATACCTGTTACAAGAGGGAGAGGATGAGCCAGGTTCTTCCCAGCTTGTGGTCCATGGGCCACTCGCCACTGCCAGAATACTTGGTGTGCTTTGGAAGGGAGGAGAGGGAATTTCAGGTAACAATTCTCACATGCACAAGCCAACAGAGAAAACAATGATAAACACACAAAGAAAAGCCCAGCTTAACTTTGCTTTAGTGACCCATGAAAACCCCAGCAGCAGTGCTGCACAAGGAGGGCTTGGCAAGCTTACGCCCCAAAATTAAGCAGCTCCAGGAGTGAGAAAACATTGACAATTGCTAATATATTACGCAGTTCTCATCTGAACATCCGAAGCATCCGAATTTCCCCCTCAGTGAGTTGCATTAGGCTGCAGAGCAGCCGGCTATCAGGAAGCTTTGGCAGTAACGGCGGAGAGGCTGGATGCTCTTGGCATCCATTTTGACAAGTCCATTGTGCAGATGGGTTCGCAGAGCCGCGCTGGGGACCGAGGAGAACAGTGGCCTCTTCTGCGACTGGGCAAGAGCTGTGGCTCTCCACACATTGTACGGTATCCGCTTCAGCCTCCGGCACAAAGCCCTGCGAGCAACGGAGCTGGGACCACGTTGCCTCTTTGTATGAAGTCTGGGCAGACACATCCAGGTCACTCGCCCCAGACAGCATTCACAACCTGCGTTTTTGCTGCCTTCCAGTCGCCCGGAGGGGAGCTTGGTGACTTGGCAGCAACCCTGCCACTGTCCCCAGGGTCCCTGGGCTGCGCTGCCTGCTGGAGCATGGCCGGAGTGTGTGGCAGCTCAGGCACTTGGGAAGAGGCCACCACGTCCTGCTTGGATGTGCTGTGCCTCACGCCACGGTGTCTTTTGGGTTCATTTAGGCACATAGTTCATTCTTCACTAGCTGGAGGGAGATCCAAGAACAGGATTTAGCTGTAGCTCACCCTCCCCTTCCTTCTCTGTGATCCTCCAGGAGTAATAAATGTAGAAGAGAATGAAGGTCATCCACACCCAAGGCAAGTCCATGTTAATCTCTCTGAGACGTTGGTGGAGTCCAGCATTCGAGCTCTGGGAAGTATTGAGAAATAGATAATTAGGCAGGAAAAGCCAGATTTTGGTAGCTGTGAAAAGAAGAGGCACGCTTTACCCATGCCGCAGAGAGAAAGGTGAGGGTTTCCCTCTGCTCGCACGCTTTGGACATCAAGGTGCATGGGTTGGAAGACTGGAAGACAGAAGCCTGTGCCACTCTTCTTGTTGGGCTAACAGAGAGGGACCAAACTGGAGACAACACAATAGCTCGAGGATGACTTCTGCAGTCACGGGGCAGCTCACTTCTCTGCACACTCTTTCTGTGCTTGCTCCCATGGCATTTTTACTAGATGCCCTTGCATGCATTTGAGAGGGAAAGAGCATCTGCAAGCAGATCTTCCCCTTTGTTTCTGAGGCCAGCTGTCCATCTCAAAAGACTTTTCTCTGCCATCCCAGAGACATCCTCAAAGTGCAGGATCAGCTGAAAAAGATTAACTTGCTGCAAGCAAACCAGACACCCTCTGCAACATCCAGGAGACCGGAAACTTGGTTTGCTTTGTTTCTACACAACTGATCAATGGAAACCAATCAATGAAACGCTGCTGGTTAGCATATTCCTGCTTCCAATGCCAGGCTTGTGGTGCTGCCTGATCCGAACAGCAGGTCAGAGTTAGCACACATGCAAACACACACGCACAAGCACGTTCTCCTCCAGTGAGATCCCAAGTCCTCCTGCAGCCTTGTTTTGGCTCTCAGTAAGGAAAGGTCACCTCAAAGCAATTATCCCAGGTGACGAGACATCTCATGGATGTCTTATTGTTATCCAAAGTTCAGACTGGATAAAACAGAGGTTTTGACATCCCTTCTTCCCAAGCCTTCTCTCTAAATCTTCTAGAGGCACAGTGGGCAACACAATGTGTTACCTGCTATGCACACATGGCTCCTGAACACCACCTCACACCTCTCCTTCAAGGTCCATTAATTTAGGCTGCAGTTATTAATTTAGGCTGCAGTTAAACCTTGTGGATTTTTTCAAGTCCAGCTCCTTCAGCCCTGCAGGTAAATCTCTTGCATACATCTTCCTTCGTTTATTACTAAAGTACCTTCCATGGGCCGCGATCATGCTTCACTCTTACCCATTCAGGATACTGCCAGGGAGATTTTTCTCCTAACATCTCCTTTTTGCCTCATTTCCCAATCTGTATCCCTCCACTGGCTCCTCCCTTCCCATAACATCAAATTGAGGTCTTCACTCTCAAAGCCCTGTGACTTCTCTGATTATGGCCATTCCCAACAACAACCAGCCCACAAAGGCTACCTCCATGTCCCACCTCATCGTACCTTCTACCACATGTCTTTGGAAGGGCTCCTCAGAAACATGCAAAAATCAAGCCCATGACAGCCCCCGAGTCCCTGATGGAAACCCATCCCTGTCCCCAGTACAATGCTCAGGTTGCCACACAACACCCTGACAAACCCTGCTTTCCTTCCCTGTGTTTCCCTGTTTACCTGAGCCCACCCATTTTCCTATGTCTCAATCTTGGAAGAGCGACCATGAGGGTTTGTTGTGCAGCAGTTTAGCCCAGCTGCAGCTTCTCGTCCTATGGCAACCGAAACCAGGAATAATAATAGCAAGGTGGTGACTCATTAAAACCAATAACCTCAATAATTAGGCTTACTTAACTTTTCCAATTGTATAAACAACTGGGAGAAAAAAAATAAACCTTAAGCTTTTCCAATTTTTTTTTTACCTTTCCAGTTCCTCACACAGAAGTTGTCAGTATTGGGCACTTGTCACAGTCAAATTTCCTCTCTACACAACAGAAAATTCATAGAGCGAGGTGAAACGTTTGCTTTGCCCATGTTCTGTTAGTGGTGAAGACTCACCAGCAGCTCTTTGCTTCTGAGGAGCCCAGCTGCAGCCCTGCCTTGGTGCTGACACTGTTCCAGCTTCTGTTGCTTATAAGAAAAAAGCAAAGGCAGAACTGTCCAAGTTCTGAGTTCCTGAAAAATCCGTTTAAATCAGCAGAGCTAGAACCTGGACACAAATTTCTCCCCAGACCTGATGCTTAGTGGGTGCATCTCTGCCACCCACCACTGCATTGAGCTGCTGCTGGTTGAAGTTGTGCCTTGGGTCCAGCCTCTTCTCCGCTACCCCTGTGACCTGCCCCTCTCTAAAACCCTACCAGCTCATTGCCTCCTGTCCAGTAGTTGAGAAGGAGGCATGGACCAAGACCAGAGCTGCCTGTGGGATTGAGAGGGTGTTTGTGGGACAAGGAGCCATCAGAAGTAGGAGAGCTCTTGGGAGAAGGCATCTGAGGGACAGAATCACAGAATCACAGAATCACAGAATCACAGAATCATTATGGTTGGAAAGGACCTCCAGGGACATCAAGTCCAACCTTTAGGACAGATGGTCAGGTAGCCTGGGGGCAGTGGGGCAAAGAGACTGGAGCAAGGTGGCTGGTGAGATAAGGAGCAGTCCTGATGGCAGATGGTGGAACAGGGGAGACAAGGAGCCATGGAGGAAGATATGAGACAACTGGGCTGAGAAAGGGATAAAGGGACCAAACTGGGAAGAGAGGTGAACATCAGACCCCTGAGCAGAGCCTCACTCTCCACTCTTTCTCAGTCCTACTCCCTGCATTTTGGGCACACCAGGACCTTGTGTTCAACTTTGGCTTTTTTTAATTGCAAAAGATCTCAGCGCCCTGTAGCTCCCAGGCAGACTGGCAGCAGGAGTGGCTACTGCACCAGTGCTGCCCTGGAAACGGCTGCTTAGACCCCACAGGACAACTGCCCTGATGCCAGCGTTGGGGAAGCCTTAGTGTAGACAAGACCACAAGAAGTTGACCTCCAGGCTGTCAAACCTGCCCTACAGCCCTCCCCTGACAAAAGCCCCCAGTGAGTACAATAATACGGTGTTGAAAATGGAAAGTGCTTATGGAGAGAGATCAGCTTGCTTTGTTACGCGGTTGTGTGTCCTGGAGTTCCTTTTGATGTAAATGTGTGAAATTACACATTTCTTGCAAGATTCAAATGTAGCCATGGCAACGTGATTATCAAACAGTTGCATATGGAAGTGTAAAACCAAGTTTCTGGCTGGTGGGATTAAACTGCCCAGGGACAGGGCTCAATGTATGCCAAGCTCAGGCCCTCCATGTCCAAAAAGAATCAGCTCTGGCTTCTGGGCTTGGGAACATTTCATTTCTTTGCATCCCAACTGTCTCCATCCCCCTGGGCTGACCACCAAGCAGATCGTAGATTCATAGAATGGTTTGGGTTAGAAGGGACCTTCAAGATCATCTAGTTCCAACCCCCTGCCATGGGCAGGGACACCTCCCACAAGACCAGGTTGTTCAAAGCCCCGTCCAACCTGACCTTGAACACTTCTAGCAATGGTGCATCCACAACTTCTCCTGGGCAATCTGTTCTAGTGCCTCATCAACCTCACCGAAAAGAATTTCTTCCTGATATCTAATCTTAATCTACCCTCTTTCAGTTTAAAACTGTTACCCCTTGTTCTATCCCTACAGTCCTTGATGAACAATGCCTCCTCGTCTTTCCTGTAGGCCCCTTTTAAGTACCAGAAGGCCGCTATGAGGTCTCCCTGGAGCCTTCTCTTCTCCAGGCTGAACAACCCCAACTCTCTCAGCCTTTCCTCATGGGGGAGATGTTCCAGCCCTCTGATCATTTCTGTGGCCTTTCTCCAGACCTGTTTCAACAGGTCCATGTCTCTCTTACACCAGGGGCCTCAGAGCTGAGCGCTGAGGTGGGGTCTCACGAGAGGGATACAGAAGGGCAGCTAAAGAAGGCAGTACCCTCAGCAGAGATGCAGCATCACGGACCTCCCTTCACACTGCTCCTTGGGGCAACACTACCTTCAAGGCTGGTATAAACAAACTCCTTTGCTCAGCCTTGCAAGGGACAAAGAGAGTTCAGCCAGGAGCCTGTCTCTGTAGAATGGGGTTTCAGTTACACCTCGAGCAATCGTCAGGCTGTATTCATAGATTTACTGTGCAAGAAAGCAGGCTGGGCAGCCAATGGCACCACGCTCAGAGCAGGCAGGGCATTCCCCCACCCAGGGTGTGCTCATGTGACAGCGAGCTGGTGACATCTGAAGAGGGGACGAGCAAAGCTGGCATGCGTCCTGGCTGAAAGGAGGAAAAGGCTGTGCCCTTACAGCCTCAAAACCGTGACCTTGTTGGCCATTCCTTGGGAACGGGGCTCGTCAATTAGTTTTCCACAGCCACCAGTTCCAGGCTGAGCCATCGCATCACAGCCAAGGAAGGGCTGTCACTGTCTTCTGTCTTCTCCCGTGGACATGAGGCAGGCTCCAAAACCTCACGTAGCCGTCACGTAGCCTGTGCTGAGCTCAGAGTCCTCATATACTCATTGCTTACTTGGAGTGCTGAGTATATCATCAGGTGGATTGTGAAACAACCACAAAACTGTTATCAAAAGAAAAAGAAAAAAAAAAAAGGAACATGGACCACAGCACGGAAACAGGCCAGTGGGGAGAAAAGAAAAAGTTTTAAATAGACACTCCAAGTTTGGCAGAATTTGGATGTAAATGCAAACAGAGTAGTGGAAGTGCATAAATTTGTCCTTGTGCTGCTTTTTTTCCGGAGACTTGAGGTGGCTCTTTCACTGAGAAACACAAAAGTAGGGCAGAGTCCTCCAGAAGGCACCTGGGAGGTATTCACAGCCCTGAGGTTTGGGTACCTGAGGCAGGAGCCCTGGAATCTGCAATCAGCCGAGAAGCAGGTTATCTCCACGACAACGTGGTGAGCAGCTTAGCTGGACACCTAAAACATCTGATGGCAATGCCTCTGAGCTGTCATACAGGAATCCATGGGATGGCTTCCTCAGTAGGATGTTCCTATTGTTAATTAACCTCTGATCCTTATTTCCAGTGGGAACCTCTCTTGATTCTGTCTCCAGCAAATAGCTCTTGCGGCGCTTTGCCTAATAGCTTAGAAAGCCTGCTCAGACCTGGCACCTTCTTCTGCCACAGGTATTTCTGGGGACCGCTCAAATCCCTTTTAACCTTCCTTCCTGCAAGGCAAACATACCGGAGCTCCACCACACTCTTGTTTCCAAACCTTCCAAGCATGTGATCAACCACCTTCCTTAGTTGCAAGGTTTTCTAGCAGAACCTCTTTCCTTTTTCTCAGAGACTATTTTAAATAGTACTGTTTCACAGGAAAGTTTTGACTTGAATAAAATACAGGCTCTCATGACTAAAGACAGCCCTTTGTTAGCAAACACGAGGCTTTTGATTTGAAAAGTTATAAGTAGTTTCCTAATTAAATAAAAATAATTTCCCCAAGTTGTTTTAGAAAATTAATTAAAAGGAACTGCTTTTACCCAAACAGTTTTCACACCAGCTCCTGCCTGTGGCCGTGCAGATACGGGTCATTCTGCACAGGGACTCACCACAGGCTCCAGTAGATTAAGTATCTGATTTTTGGTTCGCCAAGAATTATCACTAAAATGAAGGCACCGCAGCCCTGCCATTAACGGTGCCTGACGCAAAGCCCAGACTCCAACGACGTGGGAGTGCTGGCGTGCCCCGAACTGTCCAAGCCATCCATCCTCAAACTTGGTCTCTGCTGCTTGAGAAAATGGACCAAACCCCTCTAAGAAGGGAGGCGAAGCTGTTGCTGCATCTCCTCGCTTGCACTGCCCTTTGTAGTCCTTTGATCTCTGTAACCGGAGAATACTAATGGGAGTGTTAGAGTCTGAAGTGGCTCAAAGCCATTTTTTTATTGCTGGATTAGTGCTGGGAGGGTATGAAATCTGCCAGCACTCAGCTCGGAGCAAGTCAAGAGCTTTCTGCAGCTCGCAGCCATGAGTATGCTAAGCGTACCGGCCTGCCTCGCTACGGCACAGCTAACTGCTTTTATGAATGGAGTTAAAACAACAGATACTGTGAAGCTGTTGCTAAGAAGCACTGTTTTTTTCCCTCTGGTGTCCTGACTGCTCCGGCCAATATGAGCCACAGCTCTCCCGAGCACCACACAGCCCTGAAATCAAGGAAGTGGGCAGGGAAAGAAAAGCCCAGGTTCCTTATCTGCGCTCAGCCTGCGTTCAGTTGAGCAATTATACAACTCCAGATCTCTGATTATTCCTGGCGAGGTTTATTCATCTCATGGGAGACTTCTGGAATAACATGGTGCTTTTGTAGGGAGTGTCAACCACGAGGCGAACGTGCCTTCCAGATCTGATTTTTCTTTTTTTTTTTTTTAAAAAAGATGTAAGTAATTGTTTCTTTACAGTTTGGTATTGCCTTTTAATGACTCACATTTCTACCTTGTCAGCTTTCAACACAGGCCCTGCCCTCCCTCCCAGTACTACAATCCTCCCAGATCTCACCCGCTGTGCCAGGTCACCCAGGGTGAAATCGGGAAAGAGGAGAATCCATTTTGTCAGTGCCCCATCCAGATGTTCTGCTTACGGGGGCTGCTTTTAGGGGGCTGCAGGAACTACAGACACGGTGGCCAGAAGGCAGAAAAACCAAGGTGCGAGCCTGCCTCTAATACATTCCAATAGAGGTTTGTATGTGGTTTATTATTCGGACAAATCCAGATGCATTTTCAAGGGAGACGGCGACAGACTCCGATCTCCAGCGCTGCTTCTGTGCCAAGTGTCTCATTTTTGTTCCAGCCTCCTGCGGTGCGAAAGTGCTCTTCAAAATAAAGAGGGGGAAAGCTTAAACATTCATAAAATTAATTATTTCGCTTGAATCTCGGTGAAATATGACTGCACCTTTTAAAGAGGGGAGGTTTTTTGTGTAACTTTCCCCCTTTTCTCTGAAAAATGTATTCAACTTGAGGCAGGGAGCAATTATGGAAAATTTCAGGCTGAATGCTTAAAGCACGGCCAACTTGTAAAGTAATTGGAGACATAGAAAGGAAAATGTTTGGCAACATGGGATAAAAGGTGCTGTGTAAGTGGAGTATTCTTTTTTATTGCAAGCTCTTCTCTCTCTGATATGTTAATTGTGTTTTGCTTGATCCCTTGACAGTTCATTAATTTTTTGTCCGATCGCAGGCTGTTGAGTGCAGATAAATTTCAGGCTATTATGGGAACACCCTAGAAGTTTGTATAGAAAGGAAACTCTCCGTTTCCTGTATCATCCTTCTGGGGATCTTGAAAGAGTTCACAAAAGCCACTCAAGCAAACTTTCTTTGCTGGATAACGGAAGGAAAGGAAACTGTGAACAAGCAAACAACACTCAATTCCATGAGACAAGAGATACTCATAGGTCATTCGAGAGAAAGTAAAGTCCGTGAATGCAACACGCTCACACAAAGAAACTACCTTGTCCTCTGAAAAGAACGGGAATTTCTGTTCCCGCACACGATTTCTGATCTATGGAAAGGTAAATCGTGCAAACCACCAGTGAGACCGGTGGGGGAATATCCATCCTTGTGACGCGTGAAATCTTTTTGAAGTTTTTTGCGGTTCAAATGATGCATCGTGGGCTGAGTGGGAAATGGCCACGGATCAGCTGGACAGATTCACTTTCTTCCTGTCATTAACAGCACGCTTGCCAGATGTCTGCTACAACCAGTCCTGTATTTTTTGTCACGTACAGATCAAAAGCAACTGTTGGAACAGCTGTAAGTTTTCTGGGAGGTGGCTTCAAGCGCAGAATTCAGAGGGAGCTCAGAGGGCTGGGGAAAAACATGTCAGGTGTGAGAATGCAGCTTCTGCCTCCAAGTCCTGGACATGTTGGGGACTCCAGGGCTTGTCCCTGCTTAGGCCAGTTTTCTAAGGACATGAGGTGGGTCCAAGAGTATGCCCCCCCTTTCCCGACAACTTTTAAACCTCTTGGCTTCAGCGGCATTTCAGAGGGAGATCCAAACCACAGAGTGGAGGAAATGCTGCAAGTTTGTTAAATTCAGTGCTTAGAGGAGGAGGTTTGCAAGTGGCTCATCTGCAATATGGATTTTGTGGTATTTGTTATGAACGAATGCACTTGGAGAGACCTTGTATCTGCTTAGACCACAGGAAAACTTCTGGTTGAAGTTTGCAGTCAATAGCAAGGCACAGACCTGTGGGAAGAAATGGTTTGGGAGTGCTTGTTGATGAAAAGCTCAGCATGAGCAAACAATGTGCAAGTGCAGCCCAGAAAGCCAACCGTGTCCTGGGCTACCTCAAAAGAGGCATGGCCAGCAGGTCAAGGGCAGTGATTCTCCCACTGTACTCTGCTCTTGTGAGACTCCATCTGCAGTGGGGTGTCAAGCTCTGGAGCCCCACCAAAGGACATGGATCTGTTGAAGCGGGTCCAGAGGAGGGCCACAAAGATGATCAGAGGGCTGGAGCACCTCTGCTGTGAGGACAGGCTGAGAGAGTTGGGGTTGTTCAGCCTGGAGAAGAGAAGGCTCTGAGGAGACATTATTGCAGCCTTCCAGTTATCTGAAGGGGATCTACAAGAAGGCTGGGGAGGGACTTTTTGCAAGGGCTTGTAGTGATAGAACGAGGGGTAATGGCTTCAAACTGGAAGAGGGGAGATTTACATTAGATGTAAGGAAGAAGTTTTTCACTCTGAGGGTGGTGAGACACTGGCACAGGTTGCCCAGGGAGGCTGTGGATGCTCCATCACTGGATGTGTTCAAAACCAGGTTGGATGGGGCTTTGAGCAACCTGATCTAGTGGGAGGTGTCCCTGCCACCCCCAGGCAGGGGGGTTGGAACTAGATGATCTTCGGGGTCCCTTCCAACCCAAACCATTCTATGATTCCCTGATTCTATGAACACTTCATTAGCAGTAAGCAGAGTAAGGGAGGGAATGAGCAGCAGCATCTCTCATGTCTGGGAAGTTAAGTTCCAAACAAGCCAGAAGGGATGACATAAAGCTGACACCCCCTAGAAAACACACTGACCCCTCTCAGAAGAGGAAGGGTTTCTGCAGCAGAGTGATTCAAGATTAATAAAGGACCAGGCCACCTGACAGGTGATTTCCAGGACTATCTATTAGGAGACAGCAAAATAAGTTTAATCTCAGTTCAATTCCCAGAGCCCCTGAATACTCCTCTGAACTTCTCCAGCCACACTCCAACCACGGCCTCAACAGACCACACTGAGAGGTCGTGGAGAACAGTGTTGCTCATCAGCAGTCAAAAAACAAATCTCTAAAAGCAACATCATGGGTTTGTTAGGCACCTCAGAAGGGAGGTGGAAGATAGATTGAATAATGGAGCCAGCACCAGCAGGTCTCCAGTTTGGGTCTGATAGAGGAATTCTGTCTCCAAGGGCACTGCCTGGCAATTTTCGAAAGGCATTTAAGAAAATACCAATTGTGAAAACATTTTTTCTGGCAGATTCTGCAACATATGCTTCTGGTCTGACCAAAACCACTAAGAGGGGAAAAAAATGAGCGAGGAAAATACATTAAACTTTTGCCAGCTGGAAAAAAAATATTTTGTGTAGATTTGAAGCAATCCATTCAGGCCAGTTCTTGTTTAATTGGGACTTGGGGAGGGCCTTTTTTTAGCAGAAATACAACCGATTGCTTGACAGGAAAAATCCAAACTACTCAAAAACATTTCTCGTGGTCTCTTGTCAAAGTTATCCGCAGCAACAGTGCTTCCCTGGGGAGCTCGTTAAACCTCCCAAATAGCCTCATTGCTAGGAACTTTCTCTCCTCTCAGTTTTATTAATTTCTTTATCTTAAGCCGTAACCTCTCCAGGTTGTCTCCATCCAAATAGTTACCTTCTGAGCTTTTGTTGTCTTTCTGTGCTCTGGCCCAGGTGAGTGCTAAGACGTTGTTATGGAGAGCATCCGTCTGCAGCCAGCATGAAGGCATTGCCAGTCCAGAAAAATGGGCTGAGACCCACTCAAGGACCTTTATTCCTATTCTGACATCATAAGAAATCATTCCCTGCTGGATTTTATTCACTAATAATAGGATAAAAAACCCCACAATAATACAAAACTTTTGGTCCTACCAAAGCAACCCTGGGTCTTTGAGGTACTTATCTTAGGAGCTTAGTCGCCAGGCTCCCAGTATAAATACAGAAAGGAGCTGCTGACCTGATAGGATTGCCCAAGTAAGAAGAGCAGCAGGGAAGCCCAGCTTTCTTACCTTCCCCGTCCCTTTGCGGTTGGCACAGTGTTCACACAGCCAGCTCTTCAAAAGAGCAGTGCCACCTCCGGGTCCCCCTCTAGCAGGTTGTGTCACAGCCCTGGGAAGATCTGCAAAGTGTTTGAGGAAGGTGATGCAATTGCTGGAGAAGGAACTAGAAAGTGCAGCTGGTTTTAGAGGGGTCAGGAGTGAGAGCTGGGAGGTGACTTACCCTGGGAGAGACAATATCATGTGAAAGGGCCTGGCCGTTATCTGCCAGCCCCCGCAAGCTGAAACAAGGTTTAGGACTGTCACGTGAGTCAATGTGCGTGGTTTATCCAGCAGAAAAGGAAAGGAAAAGTTTATTCTTTTGGGAGAAACTAGCTTTTAAATCATTTTAGCTGTAAAGTGAAACTAGACCCCTGTGAACAGCAGTGTGCAGGATCCACACGGTGCTTCAGGTAGAGGGACTTCCCCAAATCGAACACTGCATGAAAATCGACGATTGGGGTGATCTATATGTTGGTAGGACAAGAGGAAATGGCCTCAGGTTTTGCCAGGGGAGGTTGAGGTTGGATGTTAGGAAAAATTTCTTCACAGAAAGGGTTGTCAAGCGCTGGAACAGGCTGCCCGGGGAAGTGGTGGAGTCCCCATCCCTGGAGGGGTTTCAAAGCGGTGGAGATGTGGTGCTGAGGGACATGGTTTAGTGGTGACCCAGCAGTGCTGGGTTGATGGATGGACTTGATCTTAAAGGCCTCTTCCAACCAAAATGATTCTGTGATTCTATAATTCAGTTCTAGGAAAAGGGAAAAACTGTTGAACGCAACTTTTTTAATTCCAGAAATTGTGAATTTGTCCACTTTCACCCAGCTTTTGTGGGGGGAAGCGATTAAAAGAACCCTAAAAATACCTCGGTATTTTGCTGGGGATTTTAATTTCCGCTCCAATCAACTTTGGACTCCTGGCAATGCATTTTATTTTTTTCCTCAGGGTTTAAAATCACTTTCATATGAAACACTTCAGGGTCTGCAGTTGTTTGGTTGCGTTTGGAAATTCAAGCAATCAGAATAAAAATGTATTCCCCCAATTTACTTCAGTGTCTCGGTCACAACTACACCCAACATTCTGCTCAAGGTTATTCTTGAAACTTGGGTTGCTTAAGTCATTTAAATAGATTTCTATTCCAGAAACAAAATGAGAGCCAACAATTTCACAATTAAAAGCTCAAGGGCTATAAAACTTGGCTTCACCTAAGACTCTTAACATTGTTTTTATTATCTTAATCACTAGGTTCCTAACATACTAATTTTCCATCCCATTGCCAACCAGCGCCAACCCAACTCGCTTTTCCTTCACCCAGGTGAGTGTTACTCATGTTTTCAGGGGAACGTAAAAAAACCCTGAGTATCGTCAGCACAACAGCGTCTATTTTTGCGACTGGTCGTGGACCTCTGCTCATGCTGAGTCATAGCTGCAGAAGTCACCAACTTAGGTGTAGGTCCTTCTGAGTTGTTTCCTAGGATTTTCCAAAACTACAGAGAGCGCTGCCGGTTTTCCAGATGTAGTTTTGATGACACAGGGCTAAACAATTTGAAATCCTGTCTATGCTGGGACGCAGAATATTGCGCACACTGATTAGGTGTGTGACCGATTAGGCAAGGGGAGAGATGAGATAAATCACAACACATGGTTGTAACAGGCCTTAGCAGAGCAAAGAGCAAAGTGAGTCCTCCAGGAAGGCTGTAGAGGCTTCAGTCCCCACCTGGGTGATCAAAACAAACGTGCCCAATAACACCTGCAAAGTTTGAATCCAGCTGTAGCTAAAAGGCTGCAAAACAAGAAGGCAGCGTGAAGAGGGATAAATGTTCAGTTAACTAAGGTCATGCTTTGGTGTCTAGAGCTATAGACTAAGCATTAGTACTGTGACCAGATAAAATACGGTATTTTATTCTGCACTGGACTAGCCCAACTGGCTATCGTCTATAAATTAATCCATGAGGCATTGCGTTGTTACGAGAAAGCATTAAGGAGCCAAGATCTCTCAGGTGAAAGCTCAGTCAAGTTGGCTTTTCAGGAGGCTGCAGGAGCCTGTGAGGAGACTAGAAAACTGAGTGGTCCTTTCTTCTGTATTCACCGGTGTAAACAGGCAGTAACATCAGCCAGATTTCACCAGGGTACGGCTGACGTGAATGAAGTCACTTGAAAATCACCTCAGACTTAAACAACCTCCTGTGCTTCAGGCTTTGGTTCGGGATCTTGGCTCTTTGCAAACCCAACCCGAGGGAAATGTATCCATTTTTCAGTTTGGCTTCGAGTGAAAAGAGAGACCAAAGTACAAATATCCCTGTGCAGCAACGGAAACCTCATAAACATCATAGTCATGGTTTAGCAGGAGGCAGCCCACAAGGAAAACTGACTAATCTCCGCTCATTGCCCAAACGGAGAGAAACAGAAAGAGCAAATAACATTAAGAAAAAGAGAGGTTCTGGTCTCTCCATTGCAGGGGAAGAAGTGACTGAACAGAAGCGAACAAGCCCTGCAGTTCTCAAATGCTGTCTAGCAGCATTTTAACTGCTCTTGGCACTTAAGCAAGGACTGAAAGCCACAGTTCATGAAGGCCTGTCAAGTCATCCCTTGTCAACTATAAACTGCACTGGAGCCTCATTCCTCACAGTTTTATTGTGAAGATAATTATAGCGCACATAAATTCAAGAGGCAGGATAATTTTTGCAGCCATTAATAGCACTTTTTAGCTGTGTGAACCAGGAAAATAATGATAAGGAACCGTAATTCTTCAAGGCATCAGCTCATGATGAGACCTCACAAGTGGCAACAGCAGCAAATGCATCTTACAGCCTTTACTAGCATCTTGCCAACCTAACTGCTATCAGCTTGAGTCTCCACCACCAGCCGTTTATTCTCCATGTGGGGAGGGTGTAGGAAGGTATGGCTACTGCTTTTACTCCAGGTTGCAGCCCAGGAGAAAGGCAAAGAGACCCTACACCCGCACCACCCTGTTTGCTTAGGAATGTTGACATTGCTCGAGGGTGACATGAGCCAGCTGACCCCAGACGGGTAAGCTCTGGGCAAAGGGCTGCCTCACGCTCTATACCTGCAGGTCCTGTCTGAAGCCGTTTGGCTCTCAGAATTCAAAGTCAATTCTGGCTACCACAGGCAACCTAAACTGACCAGCAAATCTGGGTCCCAGTCACAAACTCACAAGCGGTATCCTGCTGTCCATAAGACCTTCTTAAGACTTGTCTGCATCCAGACCAAATGTCTTTGGTTGGCTTGCCACAAAACTACAGCCCTCGTCCAACAGGCAGAAACCAGAGCATCTCAATGCTTTTAGGGGGGAAAAAAAGCATCAAGGGACATGGGCCATTTTATAAAGCCGTTAAAGTTCCATCTTAATGACAGCATATGTTGGGGGAGGGTGGGAAGAAGGATAAACAACAATTTCAAGCCCAGAGCACGAGTTTCCCATCAGATATCTCACCCCTTGTGAGAGACACCCCGGGGATAAGTTACAGGCCAAATGTGTAAAAGTTGAAACTCATTTTTCATGTCCTGTTTACAAGTGGCCTGGCTGGGAGACCTCACCTGGGCTTCTGGGTGCTTAGATTTGCTTCAAGTCTAGCCTCAGGCCTCCCAAACCCATGGCCACTCCTCATCAGGAGACACCTCTATGAGTTGGCTGTGTCAAATGTCATTAAGTCTGAAAGCAAGTCAAAACAACCTCCTGGGCTTTTGTCCATCCAGATGAAGAATTACCATATTTTTTTTTTTAAAGTCACAGCTTTCAAGGGTTTAGGAGAGGCAGCAGGCTCAGGAGGTTTGGATAATCTAGGAATCCTGGCGTTTCATATAAAGCAGTTCGCACTAGATCTGAACACTGGCAACCAGTCAGCTAAATCCATTATCGCACGATAATGCTCAAACATTTCATTAATTCCTAACCAGCTGTCCTCTGCTCCCTTACCCCTTTCATCATACCAACATTTCTTTAACTGTCTGAGGGAGGGGAGAGGGAGGATCAGACACAGCCTCGTAAAATTCCTTCACCCGCTTTGCCTGCGGCAAGTTATTTCTTTTGACACGCATGTAAAATAATAGTGGGGGTGTTGTTTGTTTGGCTTGGCTGGATGGCAAATTTTCATAACAATTTTGAAAGCCAAGTACCTGTGAAATAGAGTAGAGAGAACTCACAGCTTGTGATGATCCTGTCGTCTCCTTAATTAACATATCTCACTAAATAAGGAAGACCCCTTGCTCCGATTTCTATGCCAAGACAGAGGGAAAGGCTTTTAGAGCAGGATTTTGCTCTCCAGCGTTCAGAGGTCCTGTAGATTTATTGGGTTTTTTAAAGTCCTTGGGTACTGCATACCTAGAAAAAAAGCGGGATCAAGGATAAGCGAGGGATCAGCATCTTGGGGGGGGGTTCTCCAACTACGTGACTCACAAAATGGAAGCACACCTAAGAGTCACCAAGAGATTTTAAGGTGACTTCTGGGTGCTTTCTTTAGGGAGAGCTCTGGCTGAAGTGCCTCGGCTCGCTACACATTGACCCACAGAGGAACAGGACTTGAAAACATCACCCCGTGGAGGAGGGATCTACAGTAGACCCTCACAAATGCAGGGAAGGAGAGCGTGTCTCCAGCCCCACTCTCAACTGCAGTTTAGGGGCTTTTCTCCCAGTCCTACAAACACCAGTCCCTCTCCCGGGCAAACGTAGCACACGTCTGGACAGCACATCAGGCTCTTGACTGACACTCACTTCTCCCCTGCCAAGACTTGAGGATGCGTTTATTTATTATGGGTTAAATATTTGGAGTTGAGTAAGAACCTCAGAGGGAAAAGGTGGGTCTGCTTCCTTGGATGTTTTTTCCTCCACCCCCTCACTCTCATTATGAAAAATGGGAGATTTTTTTTAAAAAACAAAAATGATGGGTTTATGGGAAATTAACCCTTTCTGACTCTAGGCTCAGCTAAGGGCTGACAGTAAACAAGTCTCAAGCAAAAATCACATGAGGAAATACAATGAGAAATGCCTGGACATGTCTGGACATTGCTGGAGCAGGTCTAAAATGTCAGGGCGAGGAAAGGACCACGCTTCGCCACAATGGCAGGCAGCAAAAAGACCCAAAAAAAGTACTTTTTTCAGGCATTTTGAAGGCAAGTGCCAACATATCAAGTAGCCCACGCTGCCACAAATGTATGGGTAACAAGAAGCCCGTTTTCAAAATTGTAACTACACTCACATCCTGAAATCCCCACTTGGCGATTTCAGTTGTGTAATGGTCTCATATAATTTCCACTAAAGTTTTTTCCTTTACCCCGAGTCGTTAGACTTTTCTACTATTACATTTTGTTTCTTCTGTGGAATAAACGTTAATGTTTTATTAAGGATTATTAACTTTCATGTTTTATTAGGCATTATTTATATATATCATTCAGTGGTGATATAATGGATGTTGTTTTACTGTCAAGAGTAGGTGTTACACGGGGCTGTCATCAGTACAGTAGCTTTATCTTTGCCATTTGGCTAATTAAGGCAACTATTTTGCCCCTTTTTTTGAAAAAGCTACCAATATTTATAAACATCAATAGGATGTAAAGAACGCCAATCATTCTTTGAACAGACTTTGAGAATCCTCATGGTTAATTTAGTGAGTTGTGCATGATTGTCATGCATGCCTCTCAGTCCTTGATCTGAATTAGCCTAAAAATAAATACATATTGGTAACAGCACTCTAGAATAAAAGATTAATGCTGACGTTTTTGTTCCTTTAGGGCTTGCGATCGCAGTATTTTTGTTAGACTCAAGATTTGTATTACTTTTTAATAGTGCGGAGACGTGTGCACTTCTTCCATTTTGCCTTCTGTGGTTTTCCTTTTCCTCAAGCCTGGTATGCTTCATGGTTTACTTATTCACGAGCTGCAGAGAAAGAAGTTCATCATTAAAAAAAATTGTTTTGGAATCTATAGTTAACGGCGTGTCAAGAAACAGAAAACAATTACACTTACGCAACATAACCTGCATTTTTACATGCCACTCACACACAGTATTTTATGCATCCCTGGTTTATGTAAGTAATGAAAATTAAATATTGTGCTACCCTGCCCAACGCAGTCAGCACAATTAAGGCTAGGAGACTTAAGTAATTGGGAATAAAAAAGCACGCGCTTGTGCTAAACAAACGCAGTCTTTCATGGCAAGCTTGCAGGGGGTGCTGGCAATGCGGCAGGACTACGGCTGCAATCAGGACCGACGTGTTTTAATTTCCTGGGGGTCGCTGCATGTTGTCTGTTGTGTGTCGCGCATCGTAGACGCGAGGAACGCTAATTGCACCCTCGCACAGAGCAGCACACGCCGGTAAAGCACTGAGCGG
This sequence comes from Eurystomus gularis, assembly GCA_013400335.1. Taxonomy (NCBI): domain Eukaryota; kingdom Metazoa; phylum Chordata; class Aves; order Coraciiformes; family Coraciidae; genus Eurystomus; species Eurystomus gularis. The sequence continues at coordinate 120,619 of VZZY01004052.1, read as the reverse complement.
GAGCTGTGGAGAGGCAGAGCAGCAGAGGCGAGGTGGGGAGGCAGGATGGGAGCTCGCGTGGGGCCAAGCCTGAGGAAAAGGTGTTGGTTTTCCTCATGAGGAAGGAAAATTTTGCCAGTTTGGGGCTGATGTGTTTGCAGTATCTCAGGTAGGGAAGGGCTCCTGCACTTTCCAAGTTGTTAGCTCAGAGCTGTACTTGGCAGAACTTTTGTGGAGAGGGGCTCTGTGGCGTGTCATTGCCGAATTTAGGTAGAAAACGATGAAGTTGTTTTGGTTGGAAAAGAGCTTTAAGACCAAGTCCAACCGTTCCCCCAGCACTGCTAGGTCACCACTAAACCACGTCCCTCAGCACCACATCTCCACGGCTTTGAAACCCCTCCAGGGATGGTGACTCCACCACCTCTGGACAGCCTCCTCCAACGCTTAACAACCCTTTCTGCGAAGACATTTTTCCTCATGTCCAACCCCAACCTCCCCTGGCGCAACTGGAGGCCATTTCCTCACGTCCCACCACTCGTTACACGGCACAAAACACAGGCCGCCTCGGCGGGCGCAGAGCAGGTGCCTGCCTCTAACCACCCTCGCCGCCTCAACGGGTTCCCTTCCCGAGCAGGAACCCTCCATCGGCCCCAGAGAGGCGTCCGCGGTGCTCGGCCTTGCCCATGGGGCCGGCAGCGGGACCGGCGGCCGCACCT
>VZZY01004052.1:30609-118771 GCA_013400335.1 Eurystomus gularis | reverse complement strand
GTGAGGGTGAGGAAGGGTTTGGGGTGAGGGAGATGGGCTGGTGAGGGTGAGGAAGGGTTTGGGGTGAGGGAGATGAAGGGCTGGTGAAGGTGAGGAAGGGTTTGGGGTGAGGGAGATGAAGGGCTGGTGAGGGGGAGGAAGGGTTTGGGGTGAGGGAGATGAAGGGCTGGTGAGGGTGAGGAGGGGTTGAAGAGCTATGGAAAAGATGTGGTTGGGACTGAAGGTAAGGAAGTGCTGAGAACCTTTTGGGTGAAGGAGTTATGGGGCTGGAGAGGTGAGAAAGGGGTGAGAAGCTTTCGGGTGAGGGTTGTGTGGTGCTAAAAGATGGGAAGGGAATGAGGAGCTGTAGTGTGAGGGAGGCATGAAGCTGCAGGAGGAGAAAGATGGTAAATGAGGAGAGTGAGGTGAGAGAAACATTGGGCTGCAGAGGTGGAAACTGGAAAGGGTTGAGCTCTATGAGGGGGGACTGGACCAAAGGAATTGAGGTGCTGCAGAGGTTGGGAAGGGATGAGGAATTAATGGTAGGATGAATAAAGAGTGGGGTTGGAGAGGCTTGACTGGGATAGTGAGTCCTAAAGAGGCAAAGATGGGATGAGAACGAGGTGTCTGACTGCCCTTTGGGATCATGTTGGGTACAATGGAAGAGGACTTGACAAAGGGACCAAAGATGGAAATTAGTGCAGCTTTCCAGACTATTAAACTTCATTACTCTGCTATCTGCATAATTCCACGCTTAATCTGTAACCTGATCTCGGTGCTTTGTCATAAAACAGTTGAGTCTCACCTCGCCTAGGCTGATACCACGGTGGGAGAGTACTGCGGGAAGAAAGCACTTAACTCTTAAAACTCCCATGAAAGCTGAGCTTTTCCTTTAAGATCAGCTTATCAGTGATTTGCAACTCGAAGATGCCCTAATTTAGCTCCTTTAGCAGGTGCAGAAATTGTTTGACCTTGAAAAATACTCTCCCTGTGGGGCAGTTTCCTGCTGTAGTGACTGGCTTCCAGTGTTCTCGATGTATGAAGGAAAAAAGGAGGGGAGGAAAGATCTAGCCAAGGCTCTGGCTTGGCACTGGGATGCAGCGAGTGAATCAATGTTGCTAGGGCAGCGAATTACAAATGGGCAAGGATGGGAGAGATAGTGCAGAATGTGGAATGTTAGACAGAGGAGGTGATTTCTCCTTCAGGAAAGCTGTGACAAGAAGCGGACCTGCAGGGACAGGCAGTATTAAGAGCAGAGCACAGACAGATATTGCAACATTTTGAGGACTCATGAGGAGAAACTGCCCTGTTATAGAATGTATCCTTACTGCTCGCTAAAAACTGTTCTGGTGTCATCTGCGTCACGTTCCACTGCCTTGATCAGACAGTGCTGCTGAAATATTTAATGAAATATGGCTTGAGCAGGCACTTGAGCTCAAGGAGTGAGCTGGTGAATACTTTGTGTCCCTCTAGAAGTCAGGTTTTTTGTAAATACCTCCCAGAAGTGGTTGCTGATGCGATTGCACTGACAGCTTGTGCCTTCTTCCCCCACACCAGTATTGCAACAGATAAGGTCTTCCTTGCTTGGTTTATTTAATGATTAGACTGGATTGACGAAATGTTCACCAGGCCTAACTTTTCGCTTCCTAAATAAGGAAAGGGATTTCAGACAAGAGACTAAGGTATTTAGTTGACGCTTTGGCTTCCAGAAGTACTTTTTACTGTAAGTTTGAAAAACTGACACTACCTTAAGCTCCTGAAACTGCATCCAGTAGTCTCTGAGGCATCCAAAAACATCTCTGAGTTCTCCTGTCTGTCAAGGATAGTGGCAGCTGCTGTCTTGGAAGTGAGAGCTTCATTCCTGTATTAATGAGATTAAATTGGGTATTTAAGGGAGTTTTCATGACAAAATAACCATTTCCATGATGTAATGGATGGGATCAGTGGAACAACTTCTATTTTAATGGGCTATTTGTAATATCAGAGGCCAGTTTACATGGGTTGGCTCCTGCCTCTGAGCAAGTAAATGATAGCAGTTCTCGCTCTTAATTATGTATGACTGAGGCATCTTCAGTAAAATCGAAAACGTATGGTTCTATAGATAACCCTCTTGCGTAATGCGTGTTAAGTCCTGCTGGAACCTGCTGCTTTCTGGGAGTTTGTTGCTGAGAAAGGAACAAACAGTATCTGCTGTCATGATCTGGTTTGGATGCTATGGGGACTGCTTGCAGCCAAAAGCAATCCTCTCCCTCAAAGCTGAAATGTCTTCGTAATTCAGTCTGCTTTAAATACACTTGTACTGCCTTGAGCTGACAAGGGAGGGTGTCTTCTGCTGGAGGTGTCCTTCATTAGTAGGGAGAAAGTGGTTAGGAGGCTGACATAGTGGGCAAACTTGCAGCTCCTTCTGTGTCGCTTTACAACAAAATTAATGAAGTGCAGCTTTGGTCATGTGCCTTTTCAGTGGGGCAACACAAGTGGAATATTTGTGGCTTCCAGTGAAGCATGGTGTGACTCCGACAAACAATACACGTGCTTGTATGTCTATGTACCGGTGACCTTAATTTTTCGCACTAAAGCAAGTGTGTAGCCTACCTGAGGAGCTTTCTGAAGGAACTGCCTTTATTCTGCCATGTGGAAATACAGGCTCTGAGGAGCTTAGAGAAAGCAGGCTGAATTTGGACCTATCTCACAAGGCTGTGACCTCAAAGGTTAATTACCCTTAAACTCCAGTTCCTTTACATGTAGCATTTGATCTTGTCTTGCTTAATCTGTAAACTCTGCGTGTGATGTACTGCTGTCGTTCTTAGTTGGATACCTCATGACTTCAAGCTTCAGTTCCTAGAGTAGGTAGAGTGTCTTGCCCACAGGTTGTGGGCACCTCTACTTCAATGATAGGCAAGACCAGTGAAGTCCTTTCACATCACCCATCACACGAAGCTGCAGCTGGCAGCTCTTCTCGAGCTTAACTAGCAATCTGTACCTCTGCTGTTACTCCTAAGAGTTGAAGCCACCCTCTAAAACACTTGTGTCAAATGATCAAGCAGTGTGTGTTGAGCAGCAGCGCACATGTGGTGGTGTCATGCTTGAGATAAAAACAAGCTTCACTTGCACTTCAGACTGCCTTTAACGTGATGGTTAGCGTAAAAGCACGCTGAGCAGAGGCAGTGTGTGAGTTGAAGTGGGGCTTTCCAGTTGATCTGCCAGGAGAGCCGCTGTGGAAGCGATGAGACTGTCACATGATGCAGGGGGAAGCTTTGGCAGCTTGCAGAGTAACTGGTAACATAAAGAACTGTTTGTGCTGCAGTTCAGTTTTGCAAGGGTTGCTCCCATGACCTCTACCTGTAGCCCTTGCAAAATCCCAGGCTGTGACTTACTCCAGCTACGGGCGTAAGATTTGTCAAAACTACACTGACAATGACCTAGCCTTGCGCGCATCTCTTTTCCATTAGAGCAGGCTTGACCCATCTGACTGTTCCATGAGAGCTCCTGGTCCTTCAACTTGCAGCACGTTGTCAGCCTTACTAAACAGCTTCCACTCAACAGTGTGGTCAACCTGGAATACAGAGTGCAATGACTGTCACTTAGCTTAGAATACCAGTGCTAAACTGGTAGGAGTGTTTGAAACACTACTTCTGCAAAGCAAGAGCATTATTCCAGCCTATTAACCACCTTAAGTCCAATAAACTTTCTAGTCGAGTTGTGTATTAAGTCACCCTACAGAAGCAGAAATAGAAAGGATTCTGGCAAATCTGGTTGCCAGAAAGTTGAAGCAGAATATCTGCTGTCAGGGGGAGTGACACTGTGTGTAGCTTGACAGATGTGTTTCAATTTGAGTCACCTTCTAGATGGGAGATCCTGGACAGCCCAGAAACCAAGCCTGGAAGCAGACACTTAAGCTGTGGAGCTCTGTGCTGTGAACTAAAGACTTTACATGCTTTTGGTAAGCTGCTGCTGGTCAGGTGACTGTTCTGTGGTCAGCAGCTTATCAGTTACCCACACATCTTGCATTTAGGTCCCAGCCCTTCTCACAGTAACCACCCAAAACTTCCACTAGTAAAGGATATTCTGTCCTCCCGCGGGGACTGTGAGGGTCTCTTGAATCCAAGCACTGAATAAACTGATTATTCTGCTGTGCTTCTGTATCACAGTTCACTCCTCCAAGTGGAATGAGATACTCTGCATGAAAAAGAGCTGAGTTCATCCTATTATAGCTAGACCTCTGTGAGAGTTTCCCGAGACTGAAATTGCCTCAAGTTAAAACCTGAATTTCAGGCATCTCTGCAATGGATTTGGAGCACTGCAGCATCTGAGTCAGAGTGGTTTGGGTGCCGTGACCTGCCATCCGAGGGAGATGGCCCCACAGTAGCTTAACTGAAGCCCCTTAGCGCTGGTATTCCCAACAAGTGCTGCAAAGTCATTTGGAGTGCAAGTGGCACACTGCACTATAACAACTTGGGGGATGCAGCCAGGTTTCCTCATCAAAGTTGCTCTTGGCAAGTGACTCTGGCAAGCATCAGGACACAAGGCTTTTGTTGGGTAATGATTTGGTTTGGTTTAGGAGCTGCTTCTGACCTTCGTTTGGCTCTTACTGAATCCAAATAGATTGGTGATGGGAAGTTGGTCTCCACAAGACGGACAACTAACATAACTCTTAAAACCCAGTTAGAGCTGGGGAAGGCTTGCTTTCCATGAACCCTGTCTATGACTGATATAAGCTATTAAACTTCTCTTTAACTTTAGCAAACCTGGCTAGCTTGACGCTTCAGACTTGACTAGCTGTCTGTTTTGCAGTCTTGTATGTAAGAATCTGGGGGCCTGAGGTGTTCTGGGAGTAGACTGAGACCTGTGCTCCTTGCAAGACTGAAATTGTCAGTCATAGCTGCTACTCAGAAAGTAAGGCATGAAAGGGTAGGAGGTAAACAAAGCTTAGCCCTATGGAATAGAGTGAAGATGCTTTCAAGACTCTTAGTATGTAAATAGCAGCAGGGAAGCGTTACCACTGAATTGTTTTGCTGAAGGTATCTCAGGTGGATTTTATCAATATTCTGGAGAGAGAAAGGCTGGAGCTCTTAGAGCTGTGACTTTCCTTGTCTTGTTTTAAATGAGAGCTCTAATGTTTTTGTAACTGAAATTGAAACCGGTGTTATGCTGACCCTGCATATTTTCTATCCTCTGCTGGCTGGCCTGGACTACTTCGGCATGCAGTATAGTTCATTTATTTTGGAGACTTGAAAACAAGCCATTATCACCCTTCAGTGCCAGATAAATAAATGATCTAACTGGGGGCCGAACCCAAAGCGTTCCTTTACCAAAGCACAACTGCATGTCACCCTTATCTTCTTCATTCTGTCCTTGAATTTATGATCAGTCTTCCTGGACCGCATCCAGAAACAAGTGGCTTAACCCAACAAGCGATGATTACAGAACAGTCAGATTTCTGTGCCACTTAATTTCCTATCATCACTTATATGCAGCAAATGATCTTCCAAAATACACTTAATCTAAGCGCTGTTTAACCTACAAGTTGCTTATCAATCTTGTGGGAGTATGAATAGGAGGAATAGGAATCAGCTATTAAAATAGTCTCAACGCTGGATCTTTGCTTCCAGGTAACAAGAGCTTCAGGGTTGGTTTGATTTTCTTTCTGTGGGGAGGGAGAGGGCACAAATGCAGGGTAAAAATACTCCTCCCTTTTTACAAGGGGAATATCTGAGCAAGTACACTGGCCTGTGCTGTCTGTCTCTGGCTACTCCCAGAGGAGTGATTTGACAGCCTGAACTATTGCTCCTTGGAGTAGTGTGGCTGGCCAGCTAACTCCCAGGGGTTCAAAAAATAACCCAAAACAAATGTGCAACTTGCTTTAACACTAACACTTGTAGTGCACATGTTCCGTTTGCTGGCTGAAATGTATCTGGGGGAATCAGCTTGTGATGTAGGTTTGTTCTTGTTCTTTTTCTTGGCTCTTGCTCTGCTTCTAGCTTTGGTGTGGTGAGGGAAAGGGCTGATGCTTCTCAATGCAGGAGTCGTCCTGGTTGTTTCCAGCATTGCAGTGCTTCTGTGCCTCCAGCCGCCATTCACATTGGTCATCCCAGCCAAAAAGTCAAAACACTTTGCTCATTCAGTGGGCTGGAAAGGGGAGTGACTTGACAGTTACTTGTCAAGTAGCCTTCATGTTCTTACAGTTATTGCTGGCCTGTTGGAGCTTTTTCTGCTGCTCTGCTTTCAAATCACCTTTCCAATTTGTCGTCTTCCTGGTATGATCTGTTCAGAGCTCTCAATATGCACCTGCACAGTAGTAGATCTCTCAGTCTACTGGAGAAACAATTGAACCAGATGTGTCCTCTTCCAGATAGTCACTCTGGGGTAGTTTGCTTGACAATTCAGGATGCCATTTGAAAATAAGCCTTTTGACCCTCTAGTACAAGTGGCAACTCTAATCTTCTTTGTATGCATATGAGCTGGACTGGAGTGCCAGATGAAAGTGTATCAGCCATGGCCTTTCAACATGTAATGGTCCCCAGTTAAGCTGTGTGTAAAAGGGTTCCCCTCCAGTGAGTCTTGTGCTAACACCTTTCATAGATGCCTATTCCTCAGTGGGCTTGGGAGTAAATTGTTAGTAATTCTTTTACTAGTTAAGAACAGTAGGCTATGCCTGGGGGCAAGTAATAGTCTTTAGTGTGAAGACTCAAGATAGAGCTTTACTGGTTGGTTTCAGGGGATTCTTGGCCTGGTCATGTCTAGATCTCAGTAATACCACAGTGATGAAACACTGAAACAGGCTGCCCAGAGAGGTGGTAGAAACCCCACCCCTGGAAACATTCAAGGTCAGGCTGGACAGGACTCTGAGCAACCTGATCTAGCTGAAGATGTCCCTGCTCGCTGCGGGGGGGTTGGACTAGGTGACCTTTAAAGGTCTGTTCCAACATAAAGCTTTCTATGAATATCACTTTGTCTACGTAAAGCCTAATCTGTCTCAAGGATGTTCTGTATAAACTTGACTGTACTTGTTGAACAGATTTCTTTGCATCTTTCTACCTCTGCACAAGTGACTTCATGGAAAGCTACGCTTAGACAAACCCCAGTGCTCAATAACTACAAACTAGATGTTCATCAGACTACAAACTTCCAGCTCATTCCAGCAGCTCAGCACTGCACAGTATTTCCCTGTGCTGCACTTAGTAGCTCTCTCATCCTCATTAACTGTGCCCCTAAATTAACACTCCAAGAGATCAATTCCTGTGCTGTGTTAAGGCTGGTTACTGAATAACTGGTTGTAATTAATGCCTAAATTTATCACTGGTACAATAATAGCCACACTGTTCCCCGAACTTAAGCCTCTTTCAGAAGCTTTTGGCCAGTAGACTCACTGTTGGCTCTAAGTAGTCTGTGTAGGTATTTCTAACTATCTCACTTGCAGGATCCTTCAATGAACTTGACAAGTTGCCTTGACTGTGGATCATAACCTCCTTCTGCTTACTCAGAATTTAGTAGCTGATGTGTCCCTGATGGCCTTCACTAATCTTTGAAGCTTTAGGGGCTTTCTCCCTGACAAAGCCACAGCCCCTAAGTGGCCCATGGTCAAACATCCCCACTAGAGGAAGCTTTAAGTTCCTACATAGCAATGACTGAATATATGCACTACAGCTTACAAAAGATGTTCTTCAGGTAAGTAGGGAATAAGACTTCAGCATTACATGCAGGAATTGCTGCAGACCAAGTGAGCTGGAGATCTTGCCTCTAGGAGATGGGATGAGGAAGCTGCTGCAGTTCCATGCTTAAAGCATTCTCAGTAAAATTGCTTTGTACTTGAAAGAAATCTAAACTAGAGAGATGTTCTGGGAGAGGTCTTGGTGATAGTTCCTCAAGCTTTAATACTAAGGGTATGTTGTCTAATGAGGGCAGTCATGTTAACGTGTTCAACTACTTCAGTTCTTTGTTTAAAACACCCCCACCATGCAATATCTGTCTTGCATCTAAATGAGCGTGGTCAGGATGGGAGCACTGTGCAAATGAAAGCCACACTTTGTTTATCTCTAGTAGCAGTGTGCAGTTCATTAATATTGCATCTACCTTGACTTGGAAAATGAGGAAACTGAAAACCTGCCAGTGACAAATATTAAATAAAAATGGGTTCCTTGTTTTTCCTTCAAGAATTAGGAAGGATGCTGGACAATCCTTAGGTGGTATGGTTATGCTGGTGCTATTAATGCTTTGTTTTCTTGCTCACTGTTGATGTAGAGATTAAATTACCTTGTTTTTAATTGTCTGGGTAGTAGTGACATATTTTCAAATACCAGTAAGAATGCTGGCTCATTCTTGGCTTGCGCTGCAGAAATTTTTAAAATATTGGACTAAACTGAGAGCAAACCAGGAAGCCAAGACTGGAAACTTCTTGGCTTCGTAATACCTGATAAAGCAAGAGCCCAGAACTTCCCTTCGTTAATTTTAGCCTCACAGGACAAACTGTAGCTCTGAGTTGTTCAGTGTAAGGCTAAAGCTAGGTAAGTCTGTCTTTGTCTGCAAGGCTTTAATAAAGCTGTCTGAGTAGCTCTTAGGTACATGGTTTCACTTGCAGCACGTGTGGGGAAGGTGTATATGAAGTGACAGACAAGTGTCACTCTGATCTAGCAGGTTTCAGCGTATGGCTTTAGTGTGTAACTGCCAGTGCTTCCGAAATCAGCTTCATTCACAGCGCCTTGTTGTCATGCCTGCTCCTAACGCTAGGAAGTGTTTAATAGAAAGCATGTGAGAAGGCACATAAATGTGTTCAGTTATTTTTGTACAGTGAAGAAATCTGGGATCAGGTCACTCGTGATCCTACCCAGATGGCTGGGTCTGGAACCTCATGTCTGCCCTAAAGTAAACTGGAGTCTGTTTTGATTGTGTTCTTCTTCAGGAGGAATGAGCACTTCATTCCAAACCCAGGAACCTTGTGTCAATGCTAATTTCAGTTCCATGTTCTGAACGCTGTTTTATTTGCAGAGTTTTGCTCTCCATGCAAGTGAAGGTTTAAGGCTGGTGGAAGCTTATTTTTACAGGACAAGTATTCTTTCGTTGGGGAAAACACTGGATGTAGGTTGCACATTTTATATTCATCCTGTTTCTCCAGATTTCATGTATGATGAGTGGTGAGCAAGGGAATAGTAAGTCCTCCGAGGTGAGCTGGGAAGGTTCTCCTAGCCAAAACTTTTTGGGGTTATCTGCAGTCAATGCAAACTGCAGTGTGTAGAAGTAAGAAGAATTTTACAGACACCATATGACTTTTTTTTTCCTGCAGGATTTCTTTTTTTCCTAGTAAACAAATGTTATCTCCTGTCTACCCCAATTAAGTTATCTTAAACTCACTGCTACTTCGCTGAAAACCAGAACACAAGCTAAGAATAGTAATGGGTCACATCATGGCTGTTATAATGTGGAATTGCAACTTAAATTTTTAAGTATCTTGGCGTAAAAATAAAGCCTTAAAACAAAATGGAAGTGACCTTTTGAACAATGTCTATTTTACTATATGGTGAGCTGTATGTCTCCAGAGAAGTTCACAGGTCACAAGTCTGCCCTTTTTTGTAGAGAAATATTTTTATAGAGGAAATCTGTTGAACTGAAATGTGCTACTGGAAGAGCAGAAACTTAAAGCTATTAGAGGATAATAAATGCATCTCACTTAAATGAGATAACAGGGTTGTGGTGCTGCTCTTTTGTCTATTAAAATTTGGCCACCACACAAAGCGACATTAAACTTCAATTCGGTTGAGGCTCTTAAAACCTAAAACACTTAAGTATATATTATGCTTAACTGTGCACTGCTTTAATCAAATCTTGTTCCTCCCAAAAATGTGGCAGGTGATTGTTGAAACAGTAAACACATTAGATTATTGCATAAGCTGGTACCATAATTGGAAAAGTAAAATGACTAAGCAGTGTTCTCAGTAAAGCTGCCAAAATATAATACAGCCCAGAAGGACAAGTTATGCTTTTCATTAAAGTAAGCTTCAACAACCATGAAATTTTTCACCCAAAGGGCTTCCTATCTCTGACAAGTGGCTAAAATGTCAAATACCTCTGTGCCGACCAGTAACTTGCATCAGCTTTAAGATCCTCGCTTGTCAAATATTAAACATACTTTCTTGTTCACAAGCTACAGGAACCAAATAGTTTCATCCTCAGCTTCCTGCGTTAGTGCTGAAGGCCCACAACTGCACATGCGGTGCGTGGAAATGTGCCTTTGTGGAACTTGGTTGCTACAGAACAGGGTGCGTGTGCTCACAATGGAAGATGCAAGAGTTGACCAACTCAACTTGTAGAACCATGGGAGAGTTGTAAGAGTGGGAAGGAAGGAGTGAACCTGCTTTTTTTGTCCTCCTCATGATGGCTAATAATGCTTCTGCTACTGATAGCATGTAGAGAATATGCTGTACTCCTGGTTACAGCTTGGGCCAATCATTACTTCTCTGACGGATCCCTTCATGTTGTTCTTTAAACAGCTTTCATGTTTCAAACCTACTGTCAAGCCTTAAAGTAGAAGAATATCATGCCTTTCAGACTTATGGTCATGTTTTCTGGCTCTTGCCCTTTGTTTCCTCCTCCAGCTTCTTCTGGTTGACTCAGTCTGTTTACCTACCGTATGCTTTGCTCATTGGAGTGTTTAGGTTGTATGTTGTGTTTGAGGAGTCACTAGTCATGCGAGGTGATGCTCACCTCTAGCACTAGGACAAAAGTAAGAATACTTGCTTTTCAACAGGATACTTGGGTTCTGCTTCTCTGCTATGATCCACAGGTCTTCCTGAAAAATGTGTCATCTCTTCTCTAGTTACCCAGCCACCAGGAGCTGTGCTTAAATAAATGCTGGGGTTTTGTTTTTTATTTTGCTGTCCTTTGCAGTCCTTGCAGATCTCTGCAGTAGGGCTGCTCTCAGTGCATGAGTTGATGATACTTCTGGACCAACACTAGAAAACTCCTGAAACCCTACGTAGAAATACTATTTTGGAGTAATTACTTTTGATAGTTGTGGAAGCTGTTGTAACATTCGCTAAGTCCATCTGAGTGTACTAACCACTTTGGTGGTTTCGTTTAAGGTTGCCAGAGCCTTAATACAGGGATGCACAGCACCTACTACTGTTTATTAATCAGACCTGTGAAATCCTGCATAGCTGCTAATTTATTAAAACCTTTATGTGCTTCAGAGTAGGTGTTTGTTTTTTTTTCCCTGGGAGACTTCTTGAGTGACCAAACTCAGGCAATTCCAGTTGTCTGGAAAGGATTCTAAATGCCTCTCACTGAGATCAGAGGAGGTCTCTAACAAGCCATCCAATATGTCAGAGTGCTTGCAACAGGCTTCTTAGAAATTCTAGGGAAAATTAATGTCACCACAGTCTGACTTCTGTAACTGCCAGGTGCTCAGAGCCTCATTCACTTGATTTTTGGTTTGCCTGCTCTTAAAATAGACTTTAAGCAGGTGTAACACTTCAGGTACCTAAGACATCACTATGTCAAGGTAACAGGTAGCAACTTCTTGTCTGTTCTTCACAGACTTGGCCAAGTACATGGTAAAGTTGTTCTTCAACCTGAATGACGAGTCTTAATTCCAATAAACTGTTGCCTGTAAACACCTTGCCAAATGGTGAGGGAAGCAGCCCGAAGCAGAGAAATAATCCAGGGGTGTATGTTCTGTTCCTTATCAACTCCATGGGTGATAAATGGGTTTAGTTCTGATGCTAGAGAAAGGAATCCTCTAAGTGTTAACTGCCTTCATGGGAACTGGGTTGGAAGCCAAGCCACTATCTTGTACCAGAATAAACTGATAAGAGAAAGTATTCGGTTAAAAGTAGTGCAGCTCTTTAAAGAAATAGTCTGAAGATCTAAAACTCTTTTGAAAAGATGAGATTAGGTGGTAATACACAGTATTCATTCAAGTACTTCTCTTTGATTTGGCAGCTTCAACTCATCCCTTTGTTGCAGGAATTATGACTGTCCTGTTTGCCACCACAGATGTAAGCCTGTGATTCCCTCTGCACCACAGAAATAAAGCTTTCTGGAGGAAGCTGTATATGGGAGGGTTGGAACTAGGTGATCTTGAAGGTCCCTTCCAACTCAAACCATTCTATGATTCTCTAATGGTCTAACAGTTTAGAGAAGGCCCCTGTCAAACTGTGAAGATGCATAAGCAGATAGCTTCAGTGTATTAAAGGCAGCATTCACTCATCAGCTCTCAACTTGGTCAGTTATTCCTCTGTTTGGTCCCTTCCAACTCCAGCCCTTGAGGTAGGAGGTCCCTTAACGTTAGGGGTGTGTTGGACTGATCTTAAAGATTCTCTGAGCAAGATGTTGCTCTTCCTGTTTATCTGTCAAATCACTTAAATTTTACTTGCTACACTGCAAGCTGTAGTCAGTGTTCATCAAAAAAAATATAAAGGAGGTATTCAAAGTCTTCGCTTGTATTCACTTGACCACTTCTAGGGTCCTGAATTTAAGTTGTAGCTGTTTTTTAAAGGACTCCATAGGCTATATGAATATACCTTTCATTTTCCTTCCTCTGAAGATAGCTTCTGCTAACTGCACATGTGTTTTGGTGCCTCTTTAAAGGCAAAAAACCGAACCTATTTTGTCAGGTGTTCAGGTTGCTACTTCTTTCCCTATTTCCCACTTGACTTGAGACTTGAGGATCTACCTAGGGTAATAGAATGAGAAAAATCATTGCTTGTTCTCTGACTCTAGTGAATGCGCTTCTGAGTGGAGGATCTGATGCCTCTGAGGATATTAGATGTCTAGTAGGACAACCTGCCAACTCAGCTGTTGCACTTCAGCATCGTGCTATTGTGTATATGGAAATTGTGTTGTTTCCCTCTTGTTCTGCTCTTCTCATAGGCTGCTTCCAGTGCCTGCAAGTATTGAAACAGCTCTGTCTACCTACAGAAGTACCTGTGATACTGTCTGACCACAAATTCATTCTGCCTCTGCGTATGATCTCAAAGGGTACTCTTGCTGGTACGCAATTAGCTGTGCCTAAAGAAATAACAGCTAGATTAGCTGCTTCTAATCACTCATTCTTGTACAGGCTGAACTTCTCACCGCCATGTTCTTTATGCCTGCAACCCTGCCTCTGGAAAACAACTCAAGTGCAATCACTGAGTTCTACACCTAAATTAATGTTGGTTATGATTTGTTGACTTTAAATACCCTTTTTATGCAAAGAAACTCTAATAGAGAGGAGCCCACCTAGTCCAGTAGAAACTATTGCAACAATATTTTGTCCTCATGGACATTTGAGAAAAGCTGCTTTAGCCTGTGTAAGCTTCAGTGAGGATGTTTTAGGTAAGTTAAGGCTGCGTATCTGATAGTAACCTCCAACAGAAAATGCTTCTGAGACGCTAGATGCTTTTCAAACAGCTTTGGCTGGGTTTTTCTTGCATCGGGAATAATGATTCATAAAGCCAACTGATCGATATTCGAGCTAGTTTAATGTAGGTTAGTATCTCTACCCCCCGATGGCTTGTAGCAAATAGTGCAGCTGAAGAAACCATTATGCTGATTCCTCTTAACCACTCCACCCCTGGAAAATGTCTCTGTGGGGATTTAAAGGGGCAGAAGATCTTACTCTCAATCACACCATGATGCTTACAGTTGTGGCTGCGATCTGCCCCATCTCACAGCGCAGCTTTATCCCTAAAGGATTCCTTGGGTCATATGTAAAACTCCCCTTGAAGGATGGCAGCTGTGTAGTGCAGCAAGCGTGCAGGAGAAGCTGATGGACTGACAGAGCATGATCAGACTGTCAGAACATGACAGGACTAAGCCTAGTCTGTGAGATGTTTACCTTCCTTTTTCACCTGACTGTCAGCGCTAAGAACTGCTCCAATAATTGCACTGGCACAACAGCAGACTATAAAAGCTCTTCAGCTTTGGTGCAGAGCTGCTGGAAACCTCATCCCATAGTGGTCCAGATGGATGCTGAAGCTTGTGCATCCTACAGGAGGTGAGTGGCTGACAGTCATTCCCAAATTAGGTAAAAATGCTAAATTCTTATGAGTCTTTGCCAAGTGTTGCATAGTTCTACAAAGTCAAATGGTCTAAATACTGGTCTAAATATTTCCCTGCTAGCAGGTCTTTATGTATCGAGTCCAACTGCCAAGCACTTGTAGCCTCTTATTAGTTTAGCATGTGTTGTCAGTAAATATCTTACCCTGCCAGTTCTAACAGGGTTACAGCTTGGCAAAACACATCGCTAAAATAGCACTTGTTCATAGTCCCAAAATCAAAATATATCCCGATCAAGCTGCTCTTAAATGTGTCCACCAGCTTTCTACAGGGCTGCTTATAAATCTGTCTACATCACATTTACTTATGCTAAAATTTTCTAAAATGGATGGTTTGTAAATACACCGTGTTGGCCAAAGTGGTGTTGGTTTATTACCTGCGTGTTTCTTAGGTGTAACTCTTAAATAGTGTTTCACCTACGTTGCAGAAGTTCTCCCTGTATTGTTCCTAAATGCTGTCAATAATCTGAAGTGTGGTGATGCAACCCTTTGAAGCTCTGATTTATTGTCCATATTATTGGCCAAACAGTATTCTAAAGATGTATTAATTAGTGTTAAGAGGGGATTCTTTAATTTTGGCTCTTTTTCTTACACCTTACTTAAAATATATGGGCAATGCATCACTCCTGGTCCAGTTCAAATGTTTATTTAACTACTTGAGAAATCAAATAGTGATACTTCATGGCAATGAACATAAACACATCTGTCACGCTGGTATTTGGGACAGTCTGAGAAACTGGAGCAGGGATCTGCTCAAGCGCTCTAGCTAGACTTTTTATGGAGCGTGCTTTCTCAATGCTTGTTTGTGATCACTTGTGCTTTGGGAGGGAGGTGCTTTGGAAGATGTTTTCCAAAGGTGCTGCACCGTAAAGCTGTTCTGACCTGTAGCTGCTTCCTCTGTCGGCACCACCTCTTGCTTTGCAGGCTTGAGGCCCTGTGGCTGATGGGCAGCAATTTTACAGCACCCTTTGCACTAGGAGGGAGATGTTGGATGCCGGGGGGAAGGAAGAAGAAAGAACATAGACTAGGCTGCCCAGGGAGGTGGTTGAGTCACCATCCCTGGATGTGTTCAAGGGTTGTTTAGATGTGGTGTTGGGGGGTATGGTTTAGAGGAGGACTTGTAGAGTAGGGCTGATGGTCGGACTCGATGATCCCAAGGGTCTTCTCCAACCTGAATGTTCTATGATTATCTCTAAACACCTTTATTTCAACACTATAGGGGTCAGCTCTGTTTAACACTTCATCGGGAATGTTAGAATGTTTTCCTTGGTGCGGATGGAGGGAAGCTCTGCAAAGCTGGGGTGGGGAAGAGGTGGAAGGAAGGGATGTCTCCTTTATGCTGACAAGAGATGGTTTCCAGCAATTACATGGAATCAATGTGAGCTCAAACAGCAGGTTTGGCTGTTGATGGCTGCTTATTACCAAGCTGTCACAGTGATGGTGTACCAGTTTGATCTGTGAGTCTACTCAAAGAAAGCAAAATGAGAATATTTAGTGCAACGTGATCTAACCAGTTATATATAGTTGTTTACAAACCCTTTGGGGAATCTGAAATGTGAGAAAGCCTCTTCCCTGTTTTGGTTGTTCTCTGAAGGAGTAATTATTTCCTCAGTAAAATCCAGCCAAAACCTCACATCTCCAGCTTTGTTGGAGGGTGAACAAAATTCTATGGATGCTTTCGAAAGCTTAGTTTAACAGAGTTTTCAAGGATTGAATGATGGTAATGCTTTTAGGGACTGGTAATTGGAGATAATTCCGATGAATTAGACTTTGCAGACATTAATGATATGCTAGCGGAAGTCAGCTTATGAAGATCTGTGCTGTGCTCTTTTTGTCTTGATCTATTGAATAGCTTCTGTAATTGTCTAATACATATTCTGGCAGTATTTGGGTTTCTTAGGCATTTACAGCCTGAAGAAACCAGCTTGTGAATTTTCAGAGCAGTGAGTAGAACTCATTTAAATGCCAGTACATGAAAATAAAGGATTGTGCTTTTCGTCGTAGGTGCAGTAACATCTACAAGGAGTATCTTAACTTTGCATATACAAAATCTTTGGTAGTGGCTTGACTATTTATGGATGAATATTCATGCAACACATTAGTATCAACCTCTTACAGTATTGCTCATTCTGGAGGGTAATTTGGGAATGGTGGTGCTGATATACTTTATTTCCCACACTGCAATTAGGACAGCCTTGGTGAAAGCACTTGGAAAAAGAATGCTAGGGGTAAAGATGTACTGATAATTAAATTAGGAGGAGATTCTTCGCTATGAGGGTGATGAGACACTGGAACAGGTTGCCCAGGGGAGCTGTGGATGCTCCATCCCTGGAGGTGTTCAAGGCCAGGTTGGATGGGGCCTTGAGCAACCTGATCTAGTGGGAGGTGTCCCTGCCATGGCAGGGGGGTTGGAACTAGATGACCTTTGAGGCCCCTTCCAACCCCAACCATTCAATGATTCTATGGTTATTCTTATACCACCAGCCCTTCTGGGTTAGTTGTTGTCCTTCATTCTGTAGGAGGATAAGATTGTTCCCGTTAATCTACTTGGTAATGCATTAAGATGTTTCCTGATGATAGCCTTAATATTGTTTTCCTCTGTCCTGCTTCACTGAGACAAAGGGGATGAATCCACATAATTCTGATTGGAGATAACTCTTGTGTTCAGCATGGCTTTAAAACGCAAGGATCTTCCAGTAGGCCATGCTGAAGCTGGGCCATACTTCAGTCATGCCAGGCTGAGGTTTGACTTGACCTCTTTGACCAAACTAGTGGATTTTAAGTTATCTGCAGCAGTGTCAGACCATGGCTTTGGAAGTACTTAGCTGTTAGTGCTTGCTGTCTTGCTCTTTTATCTAATTTTGGGGTAGAACCTGCTACTTGAAGATCTAGCTGTCACAAATAAGGCATGCTTGTGTCTTTGGAGTGTGAAACTGCTTTGGTGCCCATTTTACCAGCATCACTGGTCCCGGCTGTTGTGTTTTCTGCTTCCTGGGAAGTCTTCTCTTGCTATTTATGCCCATTCCACCTTAGCTATATAATGTATCTATATTAATAAACATGAGGAGCATATATGAAGTTTTTTACCTGGCAGTAAAACAAAAAAATGTTTAATCAGATAATGCTACCTCCTCAGTTTAAGAAAATGAATTATTTCCTTCTAAAACCAGCAGCAGCAGTGATTTAACCATGGAATCTGATCTGATATTAGCCTGTGCCTTTAGGGAGCAGTGTAATATCCAATCCACTGGATAAAGTCTCACATGAAATCCTGGATCCCTTTTAGAAAGGTGGCTTCCCAGAATTGTTTCAGTGCTTCATAAAGACCCACAATTTCCTACCTCTTTTTCCTGGTAATATGACCAGGCTGGGGAAATGACATTGGCCACCAAAATATAAAGAATGAGGAAATAGTGCTGTAAAGATGTTCTCTCTGATGGCATGAGGACCTTCATCTCTCCATCTTATGCTTTCTATTATTCCCAGTGTGTCTGGGCAGGAAAAAGCCCATCAGGGAAGTTTGTCAGGCACAGATTGCCATCTGTGACTGCATCCCCACATCTGTCAGCATGAGACAGAATACTACTCTTGGTCATTTTTTCTGAGTAAGCTGGAAGGGGCTAGAAAGTGTCCCAAGAAAGCAAGGAGGCTTCTAGTCAAGGCCGTGCTTTATGGGAAGTAGGCAGGAAACCCTATGGAAGATTTAATATTGCAGGGCTGGAGTTGGAAGCCTATTTAGGTCAGGTTTTAGTAACTTCTGGAATTTTGTGTACATGGCAAGGAAAGGGTGCAACAAGTCTTCATGAACCCTTTCAAAATGAAGTGGCAAACACCCTTGTTCTCACATTTGGGGGAGATTGTTTGGATATTTTTATTGATTTGTTGGGAGTTGATGTCAGCAGCTCAGCCTTAATGGTAGGAGAGCTGCCAGAATCATTTGCTTAGAGTATATTTTACAAAAGTTACACCCTGGCTTCATGAGCAGCAAGGCAGAGGTTGTAAAAGACATCAATGGGATTACAGCATGGGAAGAGTCCTGAGGGCAGGCAAAAGTTCACGTTGCAAGAAGTGGAGCAAATGCTACTGCTCCGTGTGAGGTGGATTGCTCCATACCATCTTCATTCGCTACGTGCTGCAGAATGATTTCCCCCCTCCCGGACCTTGCTTCCATGGCCTAAATTGTGTGGTAGCATCAAAGTAGGTCATGATGCAAAAGCACTATGCTGGTTCCAGTGGCCTGCCTTTTTTTTTTAAATCTTAGGTTTCAAGATGAACTTGTTAAAAAGTCTCATCTAAGCTTTCATTCGGTGTCAGTTGGAGGGCTGCTCAGGCATGGTATCCTTGTAGAACAAGCTGGTTTATGCTGTTTCAATGCCTTTGATTACCTGAATGATGAATGAAATGTTAGGGCATGTCAAATGTGGTTCTTTATTGCACTCAGCCTTAACCTTTTTCCTTTGGCAGGATTTTAGTAGTTCCAAACCGGTTAGCCCAGTTTAATGCAAGACTTTTAAACCTAGAGGTTGACTTTCCTCTCAAGATCTGGAGTAGTGTTGCTCATGTAGAATCATAGAACCATTTGGGTTAGATGGAGACTTTTGTCAAGTAACATGTGGTATAATGGCATGTTTTTTATTCTTTCTGAACAAGTATAGCCTTCGTCCTCTGGTTAATACAGTTCTGTTTTTTAGAAAGCAGTAGCTAAAGATCTTTGTTTGCATTTAACTATGTGAAAAGTCTTTCTGGGAATTGAACCGTCTACCTGCCTGTTAGTGCTGCCTTGTTGAACTAAAGGTCTCACGACTCAGATGTGATGGTGCTTCTAGAAATCACAGGGATTTTTGAGTCTAAACTTGTGAAGGAGCAACTTAATCTGACCACAGAAGGATGCAGCCCCTTTGAACTTCAGGTAGTTGAGCACATTTGTTCTGCTGGGCCAGAAGCTCCAGGTATGTTGTTCTAGATCTTTTCTTCCTGCTGTGGTGGCTGAAAGATTGAGTCTTGACATGGGCCAAAGCAACTTCCCCTGTAGCCAGTCCTGTTACTATAAACAACCACTAATAATTAGTAACAGAGCTGCAAAACAACTGGGGAGAAAATAGCCACTTGTTGGCTGAGCGAGCAGTGCTCTGCCTTGGGTCTGGCAAGTACGAGGGGGCAGAATGCTCTCACAGCATGACTAAAGAGCCTTCTTCTGCCTTCTGAAAAGGAGGCATCTTGAGCTGTGAGCTGCAATTCTGCAATTCTGTGAGCTGCAAATTCACACTGGCTTTGGGTATTGCTACCCAAAGTAACTCTGGCTGCCCTTGTTCCCCCCTTCTGCTGTTATGTTGGTATGGATCCATGCAGCCATGGCATCAGATAAAGCCAACCTGCCTTATAAATTACATTTTTTTAGCTTCTTGGATGTTTTTTTGGTCAGCTTAGCTTTCAACCTAGATCAGTTACACTCTCTAGGTCACTACTGAGATGCTTGTGTGGCTGCACAGGAAGAGGTGGGAGTGAGGAACCTGGGGCAAAGAAAAGGAAGACCAGACAGCTTATTTTAGAGGAAGTACTTGTTTATGCCGGCTTAGTGACTGAGAAACATGTAGTGTAAGCAGCATAGTAAGCTTGTAGTATATCTTCTGTGAGATTCCTGTGCAAGCAGTGACTGTAAAACAAAACTACCCTTAGCTAGCAAAATGGTTTGTCCTAGAAAAAGCACAGTCTGCTGTTAGAATTTGAATCATCAGGTGGTTTGGGTTGGAAGGGACCTTGAAGATCATCTTCTTCCAACCCCTCACCATGGGCAGGGACACCTGCAGTCAGGTTTGTACTGCAAGAAGCATCTATCTGGTTTGAGCTTCTACTGGCTTTGTAGTGGAAGCTACTGTCCCTATTGCAGATCTGTAGAACAAACTTAATCCTGAGGGAGTCATCTGTACAAAATTGGTTGGATTGCCATCTTACGGAATGGTTTCTAATGAGAACTGACAAGTTTTTGTGAGGTGGTGTAGCCACATCTGCAGAGGAATGAAGGTCAGCCTTGCCTTGAAGAGCTTCTCTTTCACGGCAGCACGCTATTTGTCTATTGGCGTAGTGGAACACCAGAGGATTTGAACTCAAAGTTAGTAATTATCCTTGGACAGATGCCATTTTAGTCCTGAAAAGGCACAAGTCCAACTGATGTAGCATTTTGCAAGCCAGTCAGTTGCTAAAGCAGAACCCAGTGTCCATTCTGCATTTAATTGTGGAAGGAGTAATAAGTGATGTTTGTCTGCAACATAGGGGTGGAAGTGTTCAGCCAAACATTTATTTTGTCTGAGGAAAAGCCAGATAAACTTGGAATGCCTTTCTTTCCAACACTAATATTAGAGCTATACTTAAGTCAGGCTAGATAACTTTTTGAGAGATGGCCAGCTTGCTTGAAAACCTCAGCATAAACCAACCTGGCAGAAAGGTTAAGTGTTTAACAAATAAATGAAATGACGGGGCAATTATAGGCTTGCTGGCCTAATGTGATTCACAGATGAAATAATGTAAAATCAGAGTAGTTTGGGTTGGAAGGGACCTTAAAGATCATCTAGTTCCAACCCCCCTGCCATGAACAGGGACACCTCCCGCTAAACCAGGTTGTTCAAGCTGGTCTTGAACACATCTGGTATTGGGGCATCTACAGCCTCCCTGGGCAACTGTGCCAGTGTCTCACCATCCTCAGACTGAAAAACTTCTTAATTTCTAATCTAAATCTCTCCTCTTCTAGTTTGAACCCATTATTCCTTTTCGTAACACTACAAGCCCTTGTGAAAAGTCCCTTCCCAGCTTTCTTGTAGGCCCCCTTCAGATACAGGAAGGTTGCCATGAGGTCTCCCTGGAGTCTTCTTTTTCCCACACTGAACCACCCCAGCTCTATGGTTATGGTTACTGGTGTGTATGTCTGGGATGTGCTCACTGAAGAATTGAAGGAGGCTGAGATGTAAGACTCTGGGAGGAAAAGATTCCTGTCCTATTAGACTGTCAGCTTCTGGACTCTTACACTTGTTTTCTCCAGTGAAATATTTGAATATTTCATGAAGTAGAAGTGCACTCCTTCAACTGTTATCTACTTGCCAAGTTTTATTACCGCTTAAAGTGTGGTTACCTGAAACTTGCTGCATATTCCATAGCTTAAAGTCATGTTTTGGCTCTGGTTCAGAAAATATAGTTGCTTGTCAAACAGTATGTTCCTGTTCCTTGTTAGCAAGAGACATCTGGAAACATCCATTAAATAGTTCTGTCTTAAAAGATTTGGGCATGATTACTGTTAACCCTGTTTATTCTGGTATTGATGGCTTTACTACCAGTCTTCTGACCTCCACGTTGTGGTATCACAAGTGCAAAGACACCACCTGTCAACCTCGGTCCTAAACTTAGAAAATACACTGAGAAATGTGGTGGAAGTCATTTGCCCAAGGTGTTGTGGTGTGTAATTGTCTAGTGTGAGCTTTTAGTGCACCTCTAGCATCTTAGGCCTCACTTGGGAAGAGAAAGCCACTGAATTTTGTAGGCCATAAATGACCTATACAACTCTAACTCTTCTTGGGGAAACACTAAAGAAAGGCAGTATTTTTTCTCTGGTTCTTCGATGGTTCACATGCTTTGTCTGTGAATGTTGCCTGTCTAAGGCACAGGGTTCTTGTGATATTGAGAGGCCTGTAACACGTTGGCTTGTGCTCCACGTAGTCATGACATATAGATGGAAGATGCAATGTGAGCAACTTTTATAAAACTTTGCTTACAGATTAGTTTTCAGAATATATGACTTGCCTGCTTTGAAATATTAACCACCAATTTATAGGTGTTGTCGTTGTTGCAATGTGGCCAAAGGGCAAAGTAAAAATATGCACAATTATGTTGAAGAGCTTGTCGTCAGTCCCCTCCTTCCACTTTGCAAGATCAGGTATATTTCTATCTAAACTTCTTTTCATACCCACCTTCTGTGCACTACCCAGCATGAACCTCTTTCCATGGCTGAAATTCTTCGTTCTCCTTATGTCTTTATTCTTTGTTAGTCATGAAAAGACCTTTTAAAACTTTATACGCTGTTGTGAGAACGTGTGGCAGAACAGGGGACATGGTCTCAGCTTCCTGAAGCAAATGCTGTTTTGTGCCAGTTTATACTTTTATTTTATTTAGGTGCCACGTGGCTGGATGGTCAGAAAGGTACAGATGAAAGGGAAGCGGTCTTTAAAGCTTTTGCCACCATGCCTCTTGACGTCTGTTTGAGGAAACGATGCCAGCTCTTAGTAGCTAGTCTGCTTGAGTGACAGCTAAAATGTAGGCCTAATTCATCACTTCTTAAAAATTTCAAGAAAATTGTCACTTAATATTTGCCTTGCATAGATGCAGGCATGCGAGCATGCCCTCTTGCAGAGAACTTGTGGAAGCCCCATCCCTGGAAGTGTTCAAGGCCAGGTTGGATGGGGCTTTGAGCAACCCGGTCTAGTGGAAGGGGTAGGGGCCTGTAGTCCTGCCCATGGCAGGAGGGTTGGACTAGTTGATCTTTGAGGTCCCTTCCAACTCGAACCATTCTATGGTTTGGTATTTTAATTGGCTTCTCTTTAGATGCTGTTTACTGTGGAGCTCTTCACTGCATAAAATCTTCTGTAATATTTATTTCCAGCGTGTAAATGAATTTGTCTCACTTTTTTTGATGCTGAAGAATGCCACTACTCAAACTTACCAAATTCAAAATGAACTTGGAAAAAGCAGCAGCAGAATCTGGATCGGTCTAAGATGAGTAGGAGCACAACCGAAGCAGGATTTACGAAAGAACTGGAAGACCTTTCTGAGAGGCACTTGTTATTCTCTGGCTCTCATATTAAACATGTACTTGGAGTCAGATGAAAGCGCTGCAGGAAGAGTAGCGTTCTGCTTACCACAGAGTTGGCATAATGGAACAGTAATTCTCTGTTCCTTTAGATAAAACCTGTCCATTGTGCCTCTCGCTATTGCACTTGAATACTCTAAGTGCTTTTTCTGGCATGTTTAAAACGTGCTGTTGTTCTTATCTGTGTCAATTACAGCTTCAAAATCTCCCTCCATCTATCATCCATCATTCCTGTCTCTTAAATGATCTGATCTCTCCCCGTCATCTTCCACTTCAAGAATAACTTCTTTCAGTCATCCCTTGAGAGCCGTGCTCAAATGGGGCTAAATCTCAAATACCTTCTGTTTTTGTCCTGCCTCTTTATCCTTTCCAGGGAGAAATGCTCCCAGCCTGGTGTCATCCTGCTTGCGTATGCAGGCTGCCCCGGTGCACCATAAAACATGCTGGTGTGATGAACTGCCTTCCTCGCTGTCTGCTCAACGAGCTGTTTGGGGAAATTGAGTTAAATCCTTCATAGACTGCGACAGGAGAGGAAATTCAGCATAAGAAAACACTTTAAAGGCCATCTTGTACAGGAGTGTTATCCGTGACCCTCGGTCTGTAACCCAACGCGCATGTTCTGAGTGATTTCTGAATAGTCCCAGCTGATGTGGACACTGAATGTCATTTTGCCCAAGTCTGCCAGCAATTCAACATTGTATGACTAGTCTGTAATTAAAATAATTGCTTCTGCTCTGGAACCTGTATTTTGTAGGTTTTACTCGCCCAGAACTTGTGTTTTATGAAAAGTGGATGTGTTTTTTTAATACACACTGTACTTAACATCATATTTATGATCAACTAATAGCCCTTCAAAGGTCTAGTTGAAACCTCAGACACTAAAGCAAAGAGAATTGCATCTTTTCCTCTCCTGATGCATGTTCAGCACTGCACTAACTACTGGAAGGGGGCAAATGAACTGCTGCGTGCAGGAGTTCGGCAAATCCAAACCCTGGCTGGTGGGAAGAAAAACCTTTATAAAAAGAAGGTGCTTGTAAAGAATTTGAATAAGTACCTGTAATTCAGTAACTCCAGGCAGTGCATCTCAACTCCTGCTAATTGAGTAGGTGGAGAAATGCTTTGAGTCCTTTTTGTTCTGAGCTGTTTAATGCTTAGAGATTAAAACTTGGAACTTGAAACTCAGCTTAGAGCACCTGTGTTCAGTAAGTTCTTTTAACTTCTGTGATTTAAAGGTTTGACTGGCTCAAAATCAAATTATGTTAAGTTACTGAGGTGATCAAATAGAGAACTGTGGTGATCTGGGGGAGCCTGGGAGGAGAAAAAGACCAGACAAACAAGATGCTTTTGAATGGAAGGACAAATTAGATGCAGGAAACACACTGAGGGTCCGGGTCGAAGGAGGCTATCAACAGAAGGGAGAGCTCATGATGTTCCTGAGCTGCGCTTTTAGAAGAACACTGTGTTGGGTCAAACTGAAACAGAGCTGCTCTTGTGATATGCTTTAACCTCCAAACAGTCTTTTTCTTAAGGCTCATTTTTAGATTCACTGCTTAATGATCTTATTTGTGCTCTAGCCCACAAAGACCTTGTTGCCACAAGTGATGGAGAAGGCACTGCAGCGTGGGCACTTCTTAGGCCAGCTTTCCTGCCAAAGCCAGCATAGAAACTTAGAATGATTGGGGTTGGAAGGGACCTCAAAGATCATCTAGTTCCAACCCCCCTGCCATGGCAGGGACACCTCCCACTAGACCAGGTTGCTCAAAGCCCCGTCCAACCTGGCCTTGAACACCTCCAGGGATGGAGCATCCACAGCTTCCCTGGGCAACCTGTTCCCGTGTCTCACCACCTTCAGAGTAAAGAACATCTAATTTCCAATTGAAATCTACTCTTCCAGTTTCAAACCATTACCCCACATCCCATCACTACAGGCCTTTGTGGAAAGTCCCTCCCCAGCCTTCCTGTAGGCATCTCATGGAACCATACACCCAAGGGGTTTTGTCCTGGGCTAGGAGCTCGGTCACACTCTGTGCATAGGTGTTAATATGCATCCTTCTAGTGCAAACAATCTGTCATCTGAATTTTTATAAAATGCTTTCTTTTTCTCTGAAGTGCTTAAAGACATTTTGATTGACATCATACTGTACGTGTATCTGCTTAGGCTTTGTCTGTGGCACAAAGGATGGGGAACTACAGGAGAAGCTCGGCTAGTTGGGATATAATTTAATAGCTTTAATGTACGGTGGAAGATTTTTGTACCATTCTAGTTTCATGGACTTCAGAAACCTCATAGGATGTGGGAGTAAGATGCAGATGCTCTGGTCTTGTGTGCAGAGTGATGATGGAGGCGTATGCTGTGTATATCTATAGAAGTTGAAATATTTAAATGTCAGTCCTTAAAGTTATATTCCTAGCGGCTGATTTTTGCTCGTGCTTGCTTGAGAAATATCTTCAGTATAAGACGATGTGATGATTACTGCGAAGGAACTGGCAACTTCCAAAAGTCTAAACGGAGGTGTCTGTGTGGCCAGTGAGTAAATGGTGATGGATGAATCACCTTCCTGGCATAGTACTGGGATATCCTATGCTGTTTCTGAAATGAAACCTGCATTAAATTTCCCAGAATTGGTCTTGTACTCAACGTTCTGAGGATCTGAGATGAATACACTGATCTGTTCTTCTGTGGCTTCACGTAGGACCACAAGCCAGAGTACAGTTAAGTGTGGTGTAACTGAGGAGTAACTGCATTTCAATGGAAAGTCCAGAGGTAGGAGGGAGCGTGGAATAAAAGACCCTACCCTAGGCAAGGACAATGGAAAGCATAAAGCAGGAAATAGGTTATATGGTTAAGGGGGGGGCCCACGGTATCCTGAAAAATGCCATTGAAATTTTTAAATGCTTGCTTTTTGTTGCAGATTAATCAGCCACTCGATGGGGATTAACAGTGGAGCACCTCTTTGTGTCGCCTTTCCACCTCTCTGTAGCAAGAATAACAACTTCAGCACTTCTTCAATAATAATTATGAAACTGGTATTAACTGAATGGCAATTATGGATTTTTAACTCTAACTCACAGTAAACCAGCAAGCCATATGTTGAAATTCCTACCAAATAGCTTTTTGTTCTTAATGTCTCGTATCTATACAAGAAGTTGCAAGATACCAGTTTCTACAAGAGGAATATAAGCGTTACTTGCCTGAGGAACAGAAGCTGAAAGAGAAGATACCCTAACTTGTTCCTGGAGTTATGGTAGTATTATTTATATAGATATAACAAATATATATATATATTTTTATGGTAATGAAAATGGCTCCTCAGAATGCTGACTCGGAATCTATGCAAGTTCAAGATCTACCTGTGGCGCAGCTTCAGAAACCAGAAAACAAGGAGAATGAAAGTAGGGAGGAGACCATTAGTGAAGGATCCATAGACCGGATACCAATACGCCTGTGGGTGATGCATGGTGCAGTCATGTTTGGCAGGGAATTCTGTTATGCCATGGAGACAGCTTTGGTAACACCTGTATTGTTACAAATTGGTAAGTAATTCTTACTTCTGTTAACTGGAACGTTATATAACTTATTGCATTGATCAAAGTCAGGGGAAGAGGGAACTGGAGTCTGCCAACTTGAAAATACACCAGGTAAAAGATTTTTGTGGTTATATTGGCTGTGCCACGCATTCAATTGTGTAACTAAGTGGGGAGGATTTCTGGGCATCTGAAAATTTTAACCTGATTCAAGCCTAACTTCCTTTCCTAAAAGGTAAGTGTCCTAGAAACTAGAAACAATAAAACAAAGGATTGCACTGAAGCTTTTTTCACTTAGGGAGAAATGCTTCAGGTTACAGTAGTTCAGAATAAACAGATAATAAATTGACTTCTCCAACTGCTAGTGAAATACTGCATTCATTTCAAACCACTAGTGAGTCTCATTGTTGTGATTATTCTGTCTAGTGAATATATAGGAATAAACTGTTACCAATAACTTTAGATAAAAATGGGGGGATAATGGGCTTTAGAATAGGAGTAGGCGATGCTAAATTTCATGGTAAGTATTGTAATTAGGTTTCCAGATAGTATTAACTATCTGGTAATACCTTTATCAAATCCAGAAAGCCATGTTCTCTATCAGATATCAGGAAATACTATATGAAACTGAATGGAAGTGTTGGACTGAGCTTGCTACCGTGAGTGATTAAATCAGGGATGTGTGCACCATAGAAGTGTGTATATATAAGATATGCATCTTATATGTTTGCTTTGGCTTATACATACATTTGTGCCTCGGTGTGCTGAGTTGTGGCCAGACAGAAGTGTTCAGCTCTTTAGTGTTCACTGCGTACTATCTACAGCATTGCTTAATTTCCAGGTTGGCATCTCAAATGTCTGTATTTTAATATTTCATATGACAAAAGAGCAACGTACAAATTTTTTCCCCACAGTCATCTTGCAGTTAAAAATATTTGTGTGAATTTACTAGTCAGTGTATTTAGAACCAACAAAGGGGTCAGTCAGTGCCATGAGAGGTGCTGATGAGTTACACCTTCAAGTTTTCCTGACAATTTTCACTTTTAGAGCTCATCGAAATGTCCTTTTTGGATCTGTTGGTGGCATAGATTATAAGTGTTGCCCAAATAGGAGCTTTCTGATCAACCTGACTTGCAGAATAAAACATGTGCAGCTTCATCTAGGAATGTTTATAATGCCCCCAACTTGTTTTGAGGTTTTGCCTTTTGGTTAAGGTGAGATTTAGACTGAAGTAATTTGTATTAGCAGCATTTCTTCAATTACTATCTGCATGAATGCAAAAACTCGCGTCCTGCTTTGCATGGAGAAGACCCCCAGTTCTGTAAGTGACCTGTACTTTTTTTGCTTTCTTGTTTGTGCTGGCACTTGGATGTTTAAAATGTATAGCTGGCTAAGCTGACTTCACCTTACCATAGAGTAAGGTCAGGCAGTGTAAATAAACCATCCCTTTAATTACTGACCAGTCTACTAGTGTACATTTCTTTTGTGAGCTCTTCTAGCAGATCTGTTTCCTCCAGATAATTAATATCTCTTCCCTTCCTTCCCTAACCCCAGTGATCCAAATAACAGTGGGATTTGGGGGAAGGGAAGAGCTCTCACGTCTAGAAAAGCTGGCAAATCAACAAAGCGATGCAGAAGGCTGCGGGGGTGCGAGGATGATGTTCCACACCGTGGAGATAAGAAATGGAGGTAGCTGGTTACAAATGTTAGCTCTTTGGGAACTCCTTGAAATCTTTCGTGCTCTGGCTCATGTTCCCTCAGCAGGGGAATAAACAATGTTGGATCCACTGGAGGGTTAAGTTATTCACGGGTGACTTATCTATCCTGCTTGGTAATTACCTCTCGCATGGTTCTGTTTACCTTTATCAACCTCAACATCTGTCTGCCTCAACACGAGCTATATTTATTCCTCACTGGAGAGGGTTGCATGTAGCTGTCAAACTGCTGTAATATTCCCTGTGCTTTTTTTGGTAAAAGCAACATTCCGTTGTTTTCTGTGAGGTTAAATTGACTTTCGAGAACCTATATTTGAGAATTGGCACCTTGGGAAGCGTAGTGACTCAACCCGCTAACTTTGCTCATAATAAATGGAAGAACCAGAAGCCCTTTGGGTATGCAAAAAAAAGATTCTTCTTTGAATAAGCTTTATGGTGTTCTTGTGCTCCGCGTCTCAAACTTTGGTCACTGAAATCATCCGAGATTCTTATCAAACACCACCATTAAAACCTTCGGCATGTTGGGTATGATGTTACCCACTTTCTGCTTGCAGGTATTTTGACTTTCCTAGCTGTCTGTGTACCCTGGATCAGAGGTGTAGTTACGACTGGGCCTTGGACAACCGGTCCTACTTGTTCTGTAAGCCACAAGATTTCAGCAGCTGAAGGAGATAGCCCTTTGGATA
Organism: Eurystomus gularis; assembly: GCA_013400335.1. NCBI lineage: Eukaryota > Metazoa > Chordata > Aves > Coraciiformes > Coraciidae > Eurystomus > Eurystomus gularis. Next base: position 89,985 of record VZZY01004052.1, on the reverse strand, counting down.
GTCCTGCTCCAGTTCGGCACTGGTGGAATTCTTCACATGTTTAAATTTCCTCAAGTTTTGAGTTTGTAACAGGGAAGTAAAGGCAGCGGTGAAAGCTGCTTGGCTCGATGGACTCTGTGCATCAGAAAGGTCTGGCAGTGCCTGAGTGGCTGTACCCCTGTTGAAACAAGCTCTGATTTGTGACTTGAATATTCCTCTTTATTGCTACACTTAGATGGATGTTATATTGCCTTGTCAGAAATGTAGCTGCAGATCTCTGACAGCCTTGTAGTCATAACTGGGCTTTAGTAGCTTAGCAACAAGAACAAGCCAAATATATATTACATGGGCTTTTTTATTCTAACTCACGCTTTGATTTCTGTCTGTCTGCAGCTTAAGAATCCAAAATGAAGCAGCTCATTGTTTAGAAGAATTCAAAGGATATAAAAATAGGCAAATATGAGAAGTGGAAGGCAGGCTTCAAATGAAATTACACTAGTTGGCACTTCAAGTTTTATCTCTAGAAATCTTCATTAACCTTCTTCAGAGACCCGGTCGATCAGCAGTCCCTCCCAGCTGGTGTTAAAACTTTCCTAGAAAATAAACCATCAGTGCCTTCAGCACTCCAGGTTTACTTGTTCATCAGTCCAAGGTTTTTGAGAAGCTCATTCAGTGTTACTCTTGAGAATATTCTGTGCATTAACACTACTCTTTGCTTCCCCTGTTGCATTTCAGCCAGGTATTGCAAACTCCATAGGAGCAGGATGAGGCCTTTGTCTTCTGAAACATCTGGGACTTCATGCTGCTTATCTGTGAGAGGGAATTAAAACCCCTGCTATTATTTATAAATGGCGATGTCTTTTCTTCCATCCTTCAACTTGGCTTCCAAGGATTAAATCTAAAACTGCTTCCAGTTCATCAGAGTTTATGGAAAATGTGGATGCATTTTAAGCATTCTTTCGTGAGGGATTTTCAGTGAATAAAAGTGAGTAGGAACTGGTCTCTCCTACAAGGACAGGCTGAGAGTGCTGGGGTGGTGCAGCCTTGAGAAGAGAAGGGTCTGGGGAGACCTCATTGTGGTCTTCCAGCATCTGAAGGAGGCCTACAAGAAAGCTGGGAAGGGACTCTTTACAAGGGCTTGTAGTGATAGGATGAGGGCTAATGGGCTCAAACTGGAGGAGGGTAGACTTAGACTGGAAATTAGGAAGAAGCTCTTCACTGTGAGGGTTGTGAGACACTAGAACAGGCTGCCCAGGGAGGTGGTGGATGCCCCAACACTGGATGTGTTCAAGCCTGGGCTGGATGGGGCTCTGAGCAACCTGGTCTAGTGGGAGGTGTCCCTGCCATGGCAGGGGGGTTGGAATGAGATGATCTTAAGGTACATTCCAACCCAAACTATTCTATGATTCCGTGATCACTGGTATGGTGTAAACCTAATGGAAGGGTTATCTTCTTGAAGAAACCTGTTCAACAAAACCATAAAATGTGACTTGAGTTAACACTTTAAACCATTCATAAATAACATAATGTGGTAACTTCCGATTTCACTTGAAATTCAAGCCCAGTTTGGGTTCTAATGCAACTAGTAAATCTGTTTTAGTTCTTCTGAAAGGTGGGATCCATGTCCTTGTTTCATTAGGACCGTGGAAGAAAAATCAGCTTTCTGTGGCTTGGGGTGGCTGCTGCTTTCAGCATGAAGAACTTGCTGTCTAATGAGTAGCAGGAGCTGTAAACATGAAGTTTCACGTTTTGTTTAATATGCTACAAGCTTTGCCAAGCCTTTACTGTTGCTTCAAAGGCTCTTCCTAAAGCTATTGAGTGTTTTATGAATAGTTAATAGGTGCAGAATTGACTGTCAGCACCAGAACTGTTCCTCATTCCCCTCCATAAATTAAATATATTACACTAGTGCTTTTAGAAAGAAACTATGTACATTTACATAAGGAAAAACATCAGCAGTTTACATGTGCTGCTTACCTTTGTAATGTCACTTAAATTTAGGGATGTTTTTCTGGTAAGGCCCGGGAACAGCCTTGATTTTTTTTTATGGATTTCTTATCTGAGTGCCCATCCGTGATGGCATGACATTGTTTTGCTGTGAGTTAATGGGCTATTGTAGAAAACATTAGCTGGTATAGCATTAAATATTGAAGTTGGTCATTTGAAGCTTAACCCTGAGCATGGTGCTCTTTTTAGGCAGTGAGACTAAGGCACAGCAGTTCTGGGAACTATTTCAGTGCTAATTAATAGATTTTAATAAGGAGAAAGGCTGAGCTAAGCAGCGGTTATTTTTGCTTGGAAAAATTATTTCTTTACATGCTCTCTCCTACAAGAAATATTGTAGTTGGGGATGTGAGACTTTGTTTCCGATGTGTCATACATGTAGAAAAGCTGCAGGGGTTTGGGCTGTCATTTCTCAATTAAAGCATTTAGACATATCTCAGGAAATAAAAATTATCTAACACTTAAAGTTCCTCCAGCCTAAAGCTTAGCAGAACGTGCTTAAAGGGTCTTAATGCAGTTCATGTGAAATTGCCAGTGTGAAAAAAAGTGTGTTAAGCAATAATTTAAACTGCTGATTCTGAGAAATCTGAAAGCAGTAGCTGAGAAGTCATTATGCTGAAGAGATTTAATATTATGGAGCGAACTTTTAGTATGAAGTAGTGACAATTTTTTTTCAATTTCCCATTGAAATTTAGCATTGATACCTGCCGGAGAAGAATGCGTGTAGGTAAAGGGGGGATTATGGAGATGTGTTTAGAAACCAAGCATGAAATGGTAGTGCTAACTTAGCTTTTAGGTACATTTCTTCAAAGGAATTAAGGTATCAATTGCTTACTCCATTCAGCGTGGAAGGGGTTGGCCTTCCTAAGGCTAAGCCTGAGATCAAAGGAAATCTAAAAACCTTAAAGATCTGGTGGGGGAGAAGAGAACAAAGGGATTGGATGAGCTTTTAAAGGCTGCCTGTAATTAAGTGAAAAAGGGCTGACTGGCTGGAAGAACTCTTGCAGATGGAGGAAGCTCTTCAATATAAGGCAGTACTATTTCAGCTCAGCTCAACTAGTCGAGCTTATTCCCCTGCCAGAGGTTACATTTAAGGTTATATGTATTTATAACTGTCTTTCTACAAAGCTGCTTCTCACCATTTGAGCTGCGCCTTACCTGGTCTTACCAGGAAGAAACTGAGGTGCTGTAAGCTCCACTTCGATTCTCAAAGTGAAGTTCTGGTATGATCCAGCTGCATCTGGGCTCCCCAGGGTGTAGCTGCATTTGATGCTGGGAGTAAACTGCAGGATCTGAATTCCTCCTTGGAAGAATTAATGGCTCGAGAGCTGCCCTGTCCCAAGAGGGGACTGCAACCCAGCTAACCTAAGGACAAGACTTGAATTTACAGTGGATCTAGATAGGATGATATCACTGAAATATATTTTTCAGCCTTGTTAGCTTTGAAGTTGGTCTTTAAAATCACAAAGTTTGTATTCCAATCAAGTGGTGGAATGTATAAAACTGCAAATACTGTGCCTGAGGCACATGTTAATTGCCCTGTAAAACCTCCCCACCCATCATTTTTTACATATTGACTAATTTTATGCCCACTGAGGGGTTGTGTAAGACTAGTTTTACTGTACCTTATTAACCAAGCAAGTCGTAAGGCTTATCATGTATTGCTGTTCCTACATAAAATATCATTTGACCTCAAATCAACGGCAGCATTTGAACATGTGTAATCCTCAGCGGAAGGTTTGGTTAAGGATGTGTTTAAGGCACCTTTAAAAGAAAGCTGCTGTGCAACTATTAAGATTTTTTTTTTATGCTGGGGGCAGTAGGAGCACACGCTTTATTTTCATTGCAGACACCGCACAGCCTGGCAGTTGTGCAATAACTATTACAGAGCTTTTTTTATATCAATGTTCTGTTTTTCAGTAACACTGAATCTGGACTTCAGAGGCACCTCTGATAACACATGGTAGGTTTTCAGCCGGGGTGCCATGAGGATTTGTGCTGGCTTTGGGGTTGTGCAGAGTGACTCTGGATGAATAGCCTTATAGGAAAGGGAAGTTGAGTGTAAGGAATTCAGAGGCTTCTCCCATGGCACAAAATATGTTTCCTATTACTTAGCAGCAGGTAACTTTTTGTTCCCTTTGTTTTTTTGGCTGAATAAGGTCTGCTGAAGAAGCTGCTTCTCAAGTAAGTCTCATATTTGCTCTGGTGCTGTTTTCTGCCATTCTGAATCTTTACTAAAAGTTCTTTATCTTTAAATTGTATACTCTGGCAGTGTTAGTACTTTTTTTCCTAGCATAAAGACTGTTCACAGTAAAAATTGTGTGAGAGCACTTACTTGAGGCATAGAACAGTTTGGGTTGGAAAGGACATTAAAAATCATCTAGTTCCAACCCTCCCCTGTCTTTTAAGAGCTTGTGTGATCTGAGGTTAGTGTGAGTGACCATCTGAGACTCACAGGAAACATGAACAGGTCTGAGAACTGCAGACCGATAAAGCACACAGCAGGATAAAGCAAACTATAAAAATGCAGACTGTCAGCTCTTACACAAGGATGGATGTTTAAAAGCAATTCTTAATTTGTCACCTCTTCTTCAAATCCTTTTGTTTTTCCTGCAGTGATAAATATTTTAGTCTGATTTGTGGAAAGAGCTTGAGGCCTCAAAAAAAAAATCACTTGCTAAGAAGGAAAGGGACATATCTACCCTGGTTTAGATGCTTCTTTCTACAAGAAAATCTTTCCTGTCAAGCACGGTGCCGCCTTTTTGTCTTGAGTGGCCAAGGTTCAAGAGAGGCTGAACTTTGGAATGACTTCAGAAGACTTTGTCTGTTTCCCTTACTCCCCAAATCTTTTTCTCTCCCACCCCAAGAAGATCTAGTAAAGCAGCAGAAATAATGACTGGATACTAATGCTGCTACAGGCTAATAGTGAACTGGTTACAGGTCTATATTAAATTATAAGTAGACTTTTAAATTTGCCTATCAGCCAATAGCTTCTAAAGTTTCTTTCGGTCTATTGTGGATCTGCTTTTTACTTCTCTAACAGGGTCACTGAATTGTCTGGCAATTCTTCCCTCCCACACATACTGGACCTGCCTTCTTGCTGTAGCTAAGACAAACCTATAGGCTTTCTTCTGCTTTCAAGGGCATCTCTGGAGTAGAAAGAGCATGTGTAGGACTCAGGGACCTGCAGGATCCCCTGGGGGGTAGACAAGGGGTGGGAGAAGTAGGAACAGATTTTGGCCTCCTGAAAATGTGCTAAAATTGAGTGGTTTTAAAAACGCAGAACCTCTTTCGTAGCCTAAACCGTTCCTCTTAATCTGCTTTCTGCTCACATACACTGAGCCAAATGTACAGGGCCCACATCTTTTTATACTTCTGTCTAAACATCCTCTAGGAGAGCAGGATGTCAGGTGAACCTCTGAACGTATGTGCACCCACAATGGCTGTCTGAGTTTCAGCTTTCTGCTCAATTTGAGTTTGACCCTAACTCTGACCGAGAGGTAACTTTGCCGCAGTGATAACAGATGAAACACAATAGTGCTTCCATGCTCTTTGTTACGAAGTAATCGCCCCCAGGGCAGCTTTCCAGCAGGCAATCGCCTGTTCTTGACTGTGAAAAGAAACCTTTCAGCTCTTTGGATGGGGTTCTGGTGGCAGAGACGTGCAGATGCAGAACCGAGATTTGGGTGCCCAGCTTCTGAAACTCACAAGGCCAAGACTCAAATCAATGGCTTTCTATTGAACGTGCATTGTGAAACAGGTTATGAAAAGGCAATGGCAGAGAGCTCCTTAACAGGAGCCTTACTTTTCAAGGAAATAAAATTAAGGCCACTTTTGAAATGAAAGAATGTCAATAGGCAGTTGCCAAATCACGTAATGCTTTAATAAAGCTTGTTTCAAGAGGATTGTCAAAGCGCAGCCCCTTAAGCTCTGTTCTCCTCTGAGTCTCCTGTGTGCTTGTTGCAACAGTATTTCTGTGGCGATGCACCCTCTGGGACTCCATTTTAATCATCTTCTTTTAACCAAACAACAGTTGAGAAGGTTTCAGATCTGCTTCCTGCAGGCTGTTTTGCAAGAAATTATTGGTAAAGTTTGGAGCTGCTGATTGAGTTTGACAATAAAATTTACTACAAGCCCATTTAACTAAAAGGTGAAAAACCAGGTCATAGATTATTTACGTTGGTTTGGATAAATCCCCAATAGCTCGTGTCACTCACTCCATAAACATTCTTCTCTGAAGCCTTGAGTAAGTGGGTACAAAGCAACACAGATGCAGATTTTTCCATGAATAAACCCAGCAATATACTGCATTAACATTTGGTGATCTTCAGTTGGAGCCTCATGGTGGATCTTTTTTTGCGGTGTGGTAGGTGTAGAACATGTCCCGGTTTTCTACAGAAATAAATGGAATTTTAAAAGGTTCCATCAGACAAGCGAGCATAACTTGCCCTCAGAATGACCCAAAAGCCTGAACACTACAAAGAATAGGATGAGTAGGTAGCGAAGGAGAAAGACTTTTAGCTGGGGACAATGATGGGCAAGTAGCGGCTGAGGAGCACTAAGTGCTGCTAGACCTGGTAGGTTCCAAGATTCCATTTGTTTGTGCTTTGAGAAAAAAATCCAAGTCCTTTATTGTCACTCCTCATTTGGGGAAAGTGTGTGATCCATGTTCGTGCTGCTGGGGAGGATGTCTAGCAGACAAGCTGTTATTGGAAATCGTTCCACTTTGTGTAAAATAGCATAAAAGCTTGTGAAAGCAGATCTTTGAAATGACTGTGCTGTCACTGTAGCATCTGTCTCAGCTGATCCCATTTCTGTTGAATCCCTTTACAAAGTAGGTGCTTTATGAATTCGTTTCAGCCTTTAAATGCCCCATGTCCGTGTTCCAAGAAGTAAAGATCTGGATGTGAATTCCTTCTTGGGATTGGGTAAACAGAAGGATTTGAGTCTGGATTTCTAGTATCTGTAGGGAGTGGTGACTGCTGCATTACCCTGCTCTTCAGCAAAGTTAGATGGCATCTCACCGGGCTTTGAGGAGTGCTCCAGGTGAGGACGGAGCTGATGGTTTGTGTAGACACAGGCCCTGGGCTGTTGGAACCACTCAGACGCTCCTGCACGTGACCCCACCAACACTTTGGAGGAAAGCCAAAGAAGCTTAAACTTCAGAGGCAGAGCAGTTGAATGCTGCAATCTCAACTTCATCATCAACCTCCAGATTACTAAGTAAAAAGCATTTTAGTGCCTTTTTCTTGCAAACTTTATGCAAATAGAGACAGAATTATCTGGAAGCCAGAACTGCAGCCATAAAGTACTGTCAAAACAGACATCACTGTGACAGGCAGTCTTCAGAAACAGCTCCCACCCTCAGCTCAAGAAGCCTTCACACACCTCCAGAGCAAGACTTGCTTTTCCCCACGGAAGTTCTGAGAGGGAGAGCGGTGTCTAGAAAGGATCAGTCCCTAGGGAGGCTGGGCTCTGCCCTCGGTATCAGTTTTGTCTTTGGCAAGTGTCCCACCATGAGGCAATGCAATCTGTTTTCATATGCTGATAAATTTTGTATGGCTTCTGCTCAGATCATCTTAACCTTGAATTTCTATCCTCTGGATCCCACTTGATGTTCTTTCTGACTGGAGTGATAAAGCTGGATCATTTTCTGTGTATTCTCATGTATAGACTGTTTAAAAACACAAATTTCCTCCTTTTATCAGTTGTGCTGCTCTGTAAACAATGGTCTTTCAGTAATTCAGTCTATCAGAATTGAGGTCCCCCAGGTTAATCTGCAAATTCCAAAAATATCCTACTGCCTTTAAACAAACTCTTGATCGGGAGATGTTTTAATACCTCTTACAAATGTTATATCTGGGCACTTCTGGAAATTAAAGCATTTTTTCTGGAGAATGGAGATCAAGTTCCCACACTTCAGAGTCCGTGTAGGTAGCAGGAAGATTAACAAAATTACATATTCTAAAATTAGTATGAAACTTTGAGAAATCTGTATGAATCTAAATGCAAGAACGTGCCTTGGGTGTTGAGATAAATGATTGTTTACCAGGGTAAGATGGGTTGTAGTGGCTACGGTTGCAGCATTCGCTGTGTTTTCCTTGCCTGATTTGGAAAGTCAAACTCGGCCTACTACCGAGCCAGACATTTTCTGGCAAGGAGGAGTCATTACAGACATACCTGCTGTCTGACATGGCCTACATCAGGTGACTTTAAAATGATTGTTTATCGTACTCCGATGCAAATTAAACAATTTATGTAGCGATGGGGTGCCGCTGCAGCCTCGGAAACATCTGATCTGGTGTTTGGTTCCAAGCTACAGCAGAAATGAAGAACAGATGCGCTGGGCTCTGCTCCTTCTCCCCTGGAGTCGTGATTCTGTAGAACTTTACAAAACTAGGTTTCTGGTTGCTAGGCTTTGGTGTTGGTTTATCACCTCTGTTGTGGTTCTGCACTATATCTACCTTTTTAGATGGGTATATTCAAAAGGGTTGGGTTTTTTCGTGAAGGGATATATTCCTAATGTTGCCTTTGCAACATAAATCGACTGATGCTTACGTTACACTGACTTTAAATGAGAGCAGAAGGGAACTTTGTCATCTGAAATGAACACTGAGTTTGAAATGTTTTCCTTCCTTTTTGGTTCGACAAATAGCAGTATGTAAGGACCACAGTTTTGAAACCTGAGCTGGCTAGCGTCCCAGAGGTCATTGCTAGCAACCTGTGGTGAGCAGCAGCGTGGACACCCCTTCCCTGGTGACTTCCTAGGTCTCTCCAGATGCAGGCACACTGTAACAATGGAGAAGCTGAAGAAGTGCATGGGGGAGACTTCAGGACCATGAGAAAGTAAGATGCTCCATCACTGGATGTGTTCACGACCAGGTTGGATGTGGCCTTGCACAACCTGGTCTAGTGGGAGGTGTCCCTGCCCATGGCAGGGGGGTTGGAACTGGATGATCTTTGAGGTCCCTTCCAACTGAAACCATTCTATGGTTCTATCAAGATGATATCGTCAGTTTAAAAGGTGAGGGTGGTTCTTTCTCTGTAATTTAGTTAAGGAGTAGTCTTAAGTGCTCCCTCCTCTTCTGAGGTAGTCACAATCACAGGTCGTAAATCTTGTTCCAGGGACTCCCATTGGTTTGGATAGCGGTCAGTGTGTGTAAGAGGTCACAAAGATAAATGAAGGGGAGGGTTATTTACCTGCACTACGGATTCCTACCCTATTGGCAAATGCATTTTAAATAAGTTTTCAAATGTTTTTGAGCTGTAACCTCCAGGGAAAGGGTTCGGTACAACTTCTCTATCAGATATGAAAGGATTGCCAAATTCGGTCTTGAAAATTATTTAGGTTTCGTTTGTTCATGACTGAATAATCCTGTGTTGCTGACTACACCTGTAGCTCATAACTCATTCCATTCTTCCGTCTTGTCAAATGACAAGAAAAAGGTTGTAAGCAGAGTCGTGTAAAGTAAAACTGCGTTTCATGGTATGATAAAATACTTGTCTGGTTGTTTGGGAAAGATTTCTGTTCGACTTTTTCCCCATTAGGGCCTAATTCTCGTAAATTGCACGTTTGGAAAGGCAATGTTTGCTGTCTTATTTGCTGGTGTGATCTGCTTCTTTAAGGTCAGATTTTATTGGTAAATTTATCCTTCTGTGCGTAGCCTCACTGGTTGTGAAACATCACACAGGCAAGTAAAGATTGCATGTAAGGTAAGAAATCTTTTTACTCTTCTGTGATTACATTTTCTTTCAAACTATCAATTCCAGTCATCTGGTACAAAGTGACTCTGTGGAGCTCATTATCCTTCGTGTAGAAATGCAAGTCGTCTAATTTTTAAACAGCTCAGTCAGAGTGGGGGAGCCAGTCCTCTGGGATGCTCTAACTGCGTTACTTGGAGCGCTGCCTGAGACCTGGGGGTGAAGTTCTGCTCTAGTTACCAACATCTCCCATGTGTGCAGCTTTGTAGCATGACCCTGCAAGCTCAAAATGCTAAGATCAAGATTTTTATGTAGCTGGAGTTTAGAAGAGTTCAATGTCAAAGCAGCTCTCTTTATAAATCTCTCCCATACATGTGTGGAATGTTTCATGTAAGTTAATGTTGAAGCCAAAACATACAAGTTTATAGAAGAAGGCTTGTAGGAAAGTTTGAGGCAGGCTCCGTAAACACCAACGCTGCCTTTTTAATCAGCCCCCATAATTTCATCTGAGAGGATGATTTCCTATAATGCTTTAGAATCACAGAATCATTAAGATCTAGTTCCAATCCCCTGCCATGGGCAGGGACACCTCCCACTAGACCAGGTTGCTCAAGTCCCAACCAACCTGGCCTTGAACACATCCAGTGTTGGGGAGTCTACAACCTCCCTGGGCAGCCTGTTCTAGTGTCTCACAACCCTCACAGTGAAGAACTTCCTCCTGATTTCTAATGTCAATCTCTCCTGTTCCAGTTTGAAGCTATTACCCCTGATCCTATTGCTACAAGCCCCTGTAAAAAGTCCCTCCCAGGCTTTCTTGGAGGCCCCTTGTGGTGCCCACAGGGCAGACACATATAGGGGCAGACCCTTTAGCGGGGGGGAAATGGAACAACGCTCAGTTAATTAAAATTCTTGGTATGATAGTCCTGGTACCAGCATTCGTATGTCTAGAGACTATTAAAACAAGTGGTGAACCACTGTTTTTCCTGGAGCAATGGTCTGTGTGGAAAGACATGGCTGCAAAGGACAACCTGGGGTTCGTTTGTTGAAGCACATAAGAAAGGCACTAATAGGATTTCTGTTTCACTTGATATAGCCACATGAGGAATTAACCTCAATGAAGGCAACGGCCTAGAGGAATGCAGGTTCTCCTTAGGAGCTTACTATGGGCTATTCTCAAAATTCCTCTGTTTTAAGTATAAAATGAACAGGGGCTTGTTGGGAGGCTTTGAGTCTTTGAAAGGGGAGAAAAGCACTTTGAGACTACATGACGTGAATGGCCAAAGGAGGGTAGGTAGGATCAATTCAGCCTTTTTTCCACCTCTAATTTGGATATTTTCTAACTGGAAAAAAAAAAAAAGCTTTTAGAGTTATAGGTATGAGATACCTGTAATCTTCATTAGCTTTTTTTTTGCGTTAGGTCAGCTAGGGTAATTATTGAAGGAACTGCCCACACCACTTACTAACCCTTAAAAAGACAACGCAAATGTGATCCCAGCTGAAACGTAAAGATCAACTGTCTGGTCAGCAGTGCCCGGAAAGGGGAAGGTTGCTCAGGTGGTATCTGAAGCCATACAGAGGTCAGAGGAGAGCACCTTGAGTCGCTGTTGTCATGTGGCTTCCGAGCACTTGGTCAAGCCTAGAAAGTGGGGAAGAGGAGGATAATTTTTATCAAAGTACAAAGACAAGCTGCTTGTGTTTTACTCTGCCGTACGCTTACTGTGTTTTCTAATATATGCAACTTGAGGCTGGAAATGAACTGTTTCTTGGCTGCTTGCAATTCTTGGGCGCAAATGTTATCCTGACCAAACTCTGCTTCACAAAAAAAATCCTTTTTTTGGCTACCTTCAAGTCTGCTTGCCTTCCTGTTTTAAGTTCTGTTCCTGGATACTCATCCCAGCATGGCATCTGGTTGGTGTATCTGCCAGTCACTTGTTTGGCAGCATGAACCAGATCCTTCATGGTTTGCTAGGGCTTGGGGGTTGGTGGGGTAGAATGGATGCATCAGGAGTAAACTTCTGCAGTGAATGAGAGTTTAATATCTAGGTGATCCCATGTAGCCTAGTATCTGCTAGAATGGCATTTCAAAAGTCTTAAGCTTTGGTGAGACTCATAAAATTTAGGATGCCCTAGCCATGCTCTTTGTCTTGCCCTTGCTCAGTCACGCTCTTCATCTTGCCCTTGCTCAGGTATGTTATCATGCTTCTACCTTCCCTTCAGGTCTGGTTAGAGCGGTGCAGAAGGATGGGCAAGGCTTCCCTTAGACACAAAATCCTTGCACTACAGAGCAGCACAACCAAGCAAGGGCTTAGGCTGCACCTACTGTTGCCTTGTGATGCTTCTGAGCAGCCCCGTGTTGAATAGGTCCCCATAGAGCAAGTATGATTTTAATCAAAAACTTGTTCTTAAGCAGAGCAGAGAAGTTGTTTGTTAACCAGATATTTTAGGGGGTGGGAGGGAGTCAGTTCAGTCTCAGTCGAACATGAATTTTGGAGTTAAAAGTTCAGGTTTGGCTCCACTGGGAGGGAAAAATAGGTGTTAACACCAGGTTTGGTCAGGATTTGGTTCAGCTGCCTAAGTGGATGGTCGTATTCTGGGGTATTAATGCGTTAATCGCCGCAACAAAAGCTCCACTGTTGATTAAACAGAGCAGGCTTGCGAGCGGGCACTGAAAGATTTTTTCTATTGTATATGTAAGAGTCTCTCGAGTCTGGGGACTTTGAAGCGCGTTCGAACCAAAGCGCCTTTGTTTATAAATTTGCCAATAGCCTAGAAGCGGTGACGAAAAGCCCTATTGAGCTCTGGGTAAACTGGGATGCCGCATCTCTCCAGGCGACGCATGTCACTGTAACGGATGTCTGATCGCGCGGCGGGCCGGAGCGGCGAAGCGCTGCAGCGTTACGCAATGCGCCGGCAGCCGAAGTGGGGCATCACGTAGAGCCGATGCATTTTAATTACATCCCGTAAAGGCAAGGGAAAGGATTAGCGTGGCCAAGCAGTTTATTGATTGCCGCGTTCATGTATGCGTCTGCATGCATTTAGGTGCTGGCGAGCGACGGGAAATGGATGCCGGCAGAGCTGCGTGACCTTTAAATCCTTCTCTAGCTGCAGCTTGCTTAGCTGGCCAGCAACAGGAGACAGCATTTGCAGCCTGGGAATAAGTACACAGACGTTGTGAAGTTAGCCTCGGGGGGCTGGACTGGTGTATAGGTATGGTTGAATACAACCTGCATTTTTCTGGGAGCCCGAAGGAAGTTCTCAGCTTTTTATTTGCTGTAAACACCTTTGTTACATCCCTCGAACTGCTCTTTGGTGGAGGTTAAAGGGAAGTGTTGGTGGTACTGCTGATTCAGCACACTGGGAGTTGCATCAGATTTAATCTATATCCAATGTCAGCTCGTTAAGCACAGTGATGCAAATTTCTTCTTAGTGTCAAAGTGATATACTTCTAAATATTGGTTAATAAGCGAGAGAGGAAGAAAAGTCAAAAACAAGTTTCCCAAGAGCCCGAATGGATGGCACAGATAATCTAGAAAACTCCAGTGAATTGGTTTCATCAGTTGATGATACTCTTGGCAACGTTGCATTTCCTTGCTCTCTCTGGAGCTTAATTACCTGCTGCAGTGTGGAGAAAGCTTGTTTGGCCCTCTCGGTGTTTGAGTAGAAGAGGTTTTGTCTTCTGGCTCAAGCAAACGTGGCACTTTCCATTGGTCCAAATGTACCTTGGCAAGAATAAACACCAGAGTTCTGGTAAGGACCTCATTCTGTACAACCTGCGGGAATTGCGAAGCCTTTTTACTATAGTAGGAAATATACAACAGCAAGGGATAGTTTGGGCTTTCCCTGAGCAGGGTGACAGGACAAGAGTATCTGAAGGGGACCTACGGGAAAGCTGGGGATGGACTTTTTGCAGAGGCCTGTAGTGATAAGACAAGGGGTGAAGGGTTCAAACGGGAAGAGGGGAGATTTAGATTGGAAATTAGGAGGAAATTCTTCACTGCAAGGGTGGTGAGACACAGGTTGCCCAGGGAAGTTGTGGATGCTCCATCACTGGAAGTGTTCAAAGCCAGGTTGGATGGGGCCTTGAACAACCTGGTCTAGTGGGAGGTGTCCCTGCCCACGGCAGGGGGGTTGGAACTACACGATCTTTGAGGTCCCTTCCAACCCAAACCATTCTGTAACCCTATGAAATAGCCTCAAGTTGCACCAGGAGAGATTTAGGATGGACGTTAGGAATAATTTCTTCCCTGACAGGGCTGTCAGGCACTGGAACAGGCTGCCCAGGGCAGTGGTTGAATCACCATCCCTGGATACGTTTAAATGCTGCGGAGATGTGGTGCTGAGGGACGTGGTTTAGCAGCAGACTTGGTAGAGTAGGATTATGGTTGGACTGGATGATCTTAAAGATCTTTTCCAGCCTTATGATTCTGTGTATGTCCCATGTATTGCCTTTGAGTCCTCATCTGCAGCAGCAGGAGGGGCTGATACTGGCGTCCATCTCCATTAGCAACGGCTTGATGCATCTGCTCAGGAAGCAGAAAACTGAATTGTAAGGGCAGTACACTAGAAATGCTCTCCCACCTGAATTAGTGCAGGTTACCCCTGTGGAAGTAGGTTAGTAGGAGGGTTAGGAACTTCAAAATAAATAATAAAAGCTTTACTTGACAGCATTTGTGATCGCACTAAAAGGAAAACCGTATTCACCTGCCTGCACATCAGCGCATGTGTTTTCTCCGATGCCTCAGACCTCAGCTGTTCTCAGGCTTTTGCTTCCCCTCTCCCCCCTCCCACACGTACCTTTGGCTCACTTCTCTTAACATATGCTTCTCTTTCCTGACGCAGCACCATAAAACTGGGTTATAAACTAGAAACTGTCAGGGAAGCCACAGAAACTTTTTTCTTGAGCTTTGGCAGCATGGCAGCGGAGCGAGCGCGGCTTAATGAAACACTGATGACTCCCACGGTTGCCAAATGTGAGAAGGGGAGGACAGTTGTAGGAGGTTGAGAAGCAGTAATTGAGCAGACAGAATGTGGGGAAAAAGGGATGATGAAATCCTTTAAGAGGCCTGTCACTTATTTCCTTAATTCCCTTTTTTGAAGTGTTATTTAACACGGTTGCTGCTACTGCTGGGTAGTTTCAAAAGCTCTTGCTGTACCGAGAGGCAGAGCAGCTTTGCCAGAAGGGGACATCACTCTTCTGGAGTTTAAAAACATCTCCGGGACTCTGTACGTGAAACGCCACGCTAATATTTCTGTACTGAAGCTGCTGAAGAGCAAGAGCATTGCTTTATTACCTTGCCCTTTCAAAATGGGTGGCTCTAGTCTAGTTGTAGGCGTGGTGCGTAATACTTGTACTCGTTGCCAAATTTTTGGAGGTTGTTTCTGCTGTAAAAGTGGGACTCGTTTGCATCCAGCTACTAAGGAAATTTAAAATCTGAAATGCAAGTTTTAAGGAGGTGTTGGAGAGTTTTCCCAGCACCTCTAGCCTAATTTCATCCCTTTAATATTCCTATTATTTGTTAATATATCTCAAATCTAGATTCAGCTTTTGTCTATAGTCTCATCCTTATGAAAGAGAATGACTAAAGCAGAAATGTAGGTGCTTCTTACAGGCATGAATCTGCTGTGAAAGTTTTGGATGTCCCAGCACTGCAGGTAGCAGATCCTGGTCCTGGCAGAGGAGGACACACAGTGCTGCAGCCCTCTCCTCTGCAAGGTGTCTCTTTGGTCCTATGGATTTTTCCCCAGTGCATTCAGGGTGGGCTGCAGCTGGATTTTGCTGATAGCTTTGGAAAGAACTTTCTCAATTTTGCCCCTGGTTGTCAGTTTTCAAAGTACCGTGCTTCTTATGTCATAGAATCATAGAATTGTTTAGGCTGAAGAATACCTTTAAGGTATTAAGTCCAACTGTTAACCCACGTCACCACTAAACCATGTCCTTCAGCACCACATCTACGTGTCCTTTAAATTCCTCCAGGGATGGTGACTCCACCACTGCCCTGGGCAGCCTCTTTCAGGGCTTGGGGGAAGAAACATTTTCTTAATATCCACCCTAAACCTCCCCTGGTGCAATTTGAGGCCATTTCCTCTCATTCTGTTGCTTGTTACCTGGGAGAAGAGACCTACCCCCATCTCACTTATAACCTGCTTTCAGGGAGTTCTAGGGAGTGAGAAAGTCACCCCTGAGCGTCCCTTTCTCTAGGCTGAACAACCCCAGGTCCCTCAGCTGCTTCTTATAAGACTTTTTCTCTAGACCCATCACTGGCTTCATTGCTCTTCTCTGGACATGCTCCAGCACCTCAAGGCCCTTCTTGTAGTGAGGGGCCCAAAACTGCCCCCAGTATTTGAGGTGCAGCCTCACCAGTGCTGAGTACAAGGGGATGATCCTTGCCCTAGTCCTGGCCACACTATTTCTAATACAAGCCAAGATGCTGTTGACCTTTTTGGCCACCTGGGCACACTGGTGGCTTATCTCCAGCCAGCTGACAACCAACACCCCCAGGTCGTTTTCCACTGGGCACTTTCCAGCCACTCTTCCCCAGGCCTGTAGCACTGCAGGGGGTTGTTGTGACCCAAGCGCAGGACTTAGTGCTCAGCCTTGTTGAACCTCATCCCATTGGCCTCGACCCATCAATGCAGCCTGGCCAGATCCCTCTGTAGAACCTCCCTACCCTTGAGTAGATCAACGCTCTCACCCAACTCAGTGTCATCTACAAACTTACCGATGGTACTTGTAATACGCCCTTGTAACATTCCTATTGGAAAGATGGAAGAATTGTGCGTTATCCCTCCGCTCTCACGTCCCAGAAGTGATCCCTCGTTTGCACCGAGGAGGAAGCCATCACCTCACTTCCTATCATCCAGAGCAGGAACACGCCAGCGGAGTTGGGCCAGGCGCTCAGCACTCCCAGCCCTTGTGCAGACATCCCTGCTGACAAGAGCTAAATGGGAGGGGAAGGAGAGGACAGACAGTGACTTCTTGCAAGTGGGTGAGAGTTTGTGCTCCAGAAAAGTATGTTCGGTTTGCAGAGTGCACGTACTCCTGAGATGTATATAACGTGCTGACAGCTTGCGAATGCTGCTGGCAAAGCAGGAGATTTCTTGTTTGACAGGCGCAAGAAGAATTTCAGGATGTGAGTTTCACCAGTGGGAAGACTGAAGCCATTATTTTGATATCGCTCCTATTTTATGTGGTGTTTATTGCGACAGGTCCTGAGACACTGAGTGAATAGAGAAGCCCGACAACTCAGTAGGCTGTCAGTTTGATGTGGAAAGCTAGCAGCAATTAAAAACCTCCCGGTACCGATTTTGTTTGGAGGTTTTCCACCTGCGTGCTTGCAGCTAAACTGAGCCTTGTGATCACACGGGGATATTTTTTTCTCCAGAGTGGCTTCTGAATAAGCGCTTGGCTTGAGCAAGGCTTAAGGCTGGGCAGGGGTAATTTGATGAAGAGCAAAGTTTTCGCATGGAAATGAAGTCTGGTGTTGGGGTTTATTTCTTCTCACACCAGCAGCTATAAGGTACAGTAGCATTAGAGGTACAGATTCGACACTATCTCCTCTCCTGTGACATCAGACCGTGATTTCAAGTAGTGCTTAAAATTATTTCCTTCTTAAAAGCTTGTACTTCTACATTTGGAAGCTACTTCAACTGTGGTAACGGGCACCAGGAGAAACTACTGTGGTTTTTCATATCCCTTCCCTGTTGGGCAGAGTTCAGATTTCAGTCCAGAACTTAGAAGGTGCTTTCTCATGGGTGTGATAAACTCAACGTACGAGGGCTGACTGTGCTGCAGGAGTGCTCAGAGCACCAGTCAAGTCCATTCCAGTGCGCTGGTTCAACATATATTGGCGCAGGTATGGGGATCGAGCCTCACACGATCTCTAAGCCATTGAAAGTCTTAACATCTGAGGGGAGATAGCAAGAAACTAAAGGGTTTGTGGTTGAACTTTTTGTGGTGATCCAGTTGTCAGAACAGGCACGTGACTTGTTTGCTGTTCCTCTGGGGGACCCAACTGTGTGGCAAGTGCGTATTTTGATTTTCAATGTAAGGCAGTGGGTATCGGGTGCATTTATGAAACGATTGCAGCCGCATTCTGAAACTCCTTAAACTCCTGAGCTGAAAGGCTCCAGTTTGCGGTGGCTTCTACAGATTCTGTCGTAACAAGAGGAAGAGCAGATAGCAGGGTTCTAACTTTTCACAGCTTTCTGCCAAGCATTGGTTCTGCTTGATACACTCTTAAAAAATACAGTCTAAGCAAAGCCGCTTGTATAAGCAATGCATTCTTACAGAGATCAATGTGAAGTATTTTTAGCAACACCTAGTATTACACAGGAACGAAACTGTGGAATACAAAGAATTTGCAGGGCACGGCAGCTCCTTCTGCGAGTTCAGAAATTTGTATGGTGTTTACTTTAAGTGTATAAACAAGTCTCTAGGTGATGACTCCTGACAAATGAAAATAGGAGCTTAGCATCCTATTCCCATATCAGATCTTATTGTTAAGCTTATAAAGAACTATTTTTCCCCCAATAGAACTTATCAAAAAGACGTTTTGAATAGAAACTGCTGCCTGTGACTTAATCTTTCTTCCATGTAACTCGTGACCTCACGCAGCCCTTCGACTGATGGTGACACAGTGAGCATTTCCTGTGAACCGTGAGCGCTGCTGGTCCCACTATTGTTGGGCCCTTTTTTTGTCTGGGAAAAAACAAACCCTTATTTACTAGAAGCCAGTGTCCTGTTTGTTTGTAGCCGGCTGGGAAATGCCACATTACAAGGGTCTCAGTGGCAGTCGTCGCTGCTAACAGAAGCTGTTGTTGTGTTTTGCTCTTTTTTCTCACTGGTTTGTATGAGAGTTCGGAGCCTGCCTTGTGACCTGCTCCGGATTCAGTTCACGGCACAAACACTAACCTTGTTTAGCCAATATGTTGGGTTTTTTGGTTTTTTTTCCTCCTCAGTGTTTCCTCAGATTAGCTGTCAGTAAAAAGGCTAAAGAATAATCCTCCAGTTATTATTCCTCCACCCCACCAAGAGGCCACCAGGTTCCTTTGCCCAGTTGGTGGATGGATTGTGGTTTGCTGGTAGAGCCGCTACCTGGCAAGGCAAGCGTGGTAGTGGAAAATTACAGACAAAATAAAGGAAAAGCATTAAACTGGTACTGGACTGCAGCTGCTTTCGCCTTCGAGGCCATGTGTGAGCCTCAGCAGCCTTTGGAAAAGGCATGTGCTGCCTGATACTTCTCTTGGCCCTACACCCTCAGCCCCAGCCGAGTTGTAGCCTGTTCCAGGTGGGTCTAGCAGCTCTCAGCAGTTGTGACCTTTTCTATTTGGCTGGAAGAGATTGTGGCGAGGCAGTCATATGGATGGCAAGCTTGCTGTGCAGGACTGCCTTGAAACCTAGTCAAAACCAGCATCCGTGCATGTGTTCTGCACGTCAGAGATGGGATGCTGCAGGGCTGCTGGCCAGGCACATCACCGGGGCCAAGTTTATTTAAAATACATGCTACACCGGAGTCCTTGCCACTAGATGGGGGTATCAAAAGGAACTTCTTGGTAGCAAAATGTTCCCTTTCTCTCTTCATTTCTGCTCATCATCCTCATCTTCTCCTGGCGTGGCTGCCTTCTTACCTTTCTTTCCATTTTAAAATGTTGTATAAAAAGGTGAAGTTCTGTAGGTATAGCAGCATATATATATGTAGAAAGAAACTGTTAGGATGTATAATTGCCTTCCTCAACTGCCTAGCGCCCTTTGCAGACGTAATTTCTATGAAGTTTTACTATTAGAGCTCATTCTTGTGAGGCAGCAAACTTCTGGAAGACTTGGGGGGTTTTGTATTGTGTTTATATATATACACACACACAAAATCTCTTAAGTATTTCAATTTTCAGTCGTCTTCCTTATTTTGCGTCTACTGTGCCAAATCACACACGCCAACCTAAATATGCACATCAGGTATGCAGACATTTGAGATACTAAAACCAGAACAGCCTCTTTCAGGGGAAAAAAAAGTCATATTTTGGGGTTGGAGTTCTCCTTGTCTGTGTGGAACTTTTGAATTTCTCTGAAGATGTCTAGTGCTAAAGCAAACTTATGGTTGAAATGAAGATCCTGTAGACGGCCAGTATGAAGCATGAATTTTATTAAGATCATCTGCAAGGTATGTTTTGAAATCTTGTTTCGTGGGACAGTAGAGAGATTGCTCAGTGGCTCAGAAAGTTCTTTGCTGGAAGACCCATCACAAAACAGAGTCATAGAATGGTTTGAGTTGGAAGGGACCACAAAGATTATCTAGCCTTGCACACGTCCAGGGATGGAATGTCCACAACTTCCCCGGGCAACCTGTTCCATTGTCTCACCACCCTCAGAGTGAAGAATTTCCTTCTAATTTCCAATCTAAATCTCCCCTCTTCCAGTTTGAACCTGTTACCCCATATCCCATCACTTGTAGGACCTCTCCAGATACTGGCCCCCTTCAGTCACTGCAGCGAGTTTGGGTTAAACAAAGTTAGAAGCTATAGCTTGACCAACGTCACTGATCTTTACTGTAGCGATCATCAAACGTCTGAAATATGTTGTCCTATCACTGCAAGAGGGCTGTATGTCAAGAGCAGAAGTTTGCTTTCTGAATTATGTTGTGACTTGTGAATTACGAGCTGGGACATCTCAGTCAAGCTCATCCATCAGTAAACACTTGAGAGACGGGAAGGCTTTGCAGTAAATCACACAGATTCTTTAAATAAACACAGGGGATGAAGGCTAGCGAGAGCTCCGTTGCTAGCAAGAGCTCCGTTGCTAGCATTACAAGCATCATCCTCTGTGAATAAACCATCTTAAATGAGATGTAAGTAAAACGGACACAATTAAGAGACTCTCTTTTAATATTCCAGCATCCATCGAGACAAGCAACTCGTTTTAATGGAGACTATGAGCAGGAACAAGAAGGGAAGACTAGTGCAGCGGGGACAATAAGACTCTATATTTAGGGACACCGGGGCCTTGCACAGCTCCGTGTCCCTCTGTCCTCGTGGCCACCACTTTGTCTCCAGTGTACAATGGCACTTCTCTGGGGTGTACGCGGCTTTTCACACCAAGTTCTGGAAACACTTAATCCATTCGCAGTGATGACTTCTGCAGAGAATTAAAATTTATTTACAGCTATTTTCCCTTCAACTGTAAAAAGTGCACATCGCTGAATTGGAAAGATAGGTCTTCTAAATTGGAACGAGAAGGGATTTTTTTAATGCTTTTTGTGCTTTATAGGCACAGTTAACCGACTATCATAAATATGTCTTGAGGTTATTAGGAATCACAGGGATTTTTACTGCCAACGTTACTTTGACTTCAGTACTTTCAAGGTCAGCTTTGTGTGTAATAAGTCAAAATCAGATTAAGGCCTGCGTTCTCGTTTGATTTTACAGGCCAGTAAAAGAAAAGAAAAAATGGTTTTTACCCAATGCCTACAATTAAGGAGTCTTATCTTTCCATGTGTGAGTCAGAGGAGAGCGATTGAGATGCTTTCTTGAGACGGCTTTATTGTCACTGATTGAAAAGGGCGATCTTCCTAACATTTAAGTTTTATAAATAAAAGCCTCCATCCAAATGTTTACATTGAAAATGGCTGACTCCGCAAAAGAGATGATTTCAGAACGGCGCTAGGGATGTAGCTTTTATGGAGGGGTAAAAAGGACACTTAAAACCCCCAGAACATTATGTTTGGAGATCCTGCTTTAGACAAACCACGGTGATATTTTTTTATCGAATTACTCTTTAGCAGCCAAAGTTTCTATCTTTAGAAAAAAAAGGCCACGATAAAAATCTATACAAGAATTAATAGCCCCATGCCAAGAAAAATGGAAGAGTTTCTAAAAAGCTTTCAGTGCTCCTCCAAGTAAACAGGAAAGGGATAACTTGCAAGTGAAACATGAGCGATTCCCACAGATTGTATCATGGTAGGAACCATCAAGATGAGCACAACTTGCTTCTGCTCTTGCTGGAGGAGTCGTGCTGCAGGACTACTTGCATGATGGAAGTGGCAGAGGCTCTTGTTCTATTCCAAGGGCAAGCCAGCAGTTTATAAAATCATATATTTTATGTACAGTTATGCAGAATTCAAAATCATTATTTATTAAGAGAATTTAAGCAGTCAGGGAGATGTTGGACGAAGGTTGGACTTGATGATCCTAGAGGTCTTTTCCAACTGAAATGATTCCGTGATTATGACTTTGTGACATTGTCACATTAGAATTTAGTTGGTTACTGAAATGGAAAACTACTGAGTGGGGTTAGAGAAGATTCCTGGTGGGAAGATGGTGCAAGCTAAAATGAAACAGCACAGGAAAAATTAATTTGCTGGCAGGAGAATTCCCTCCCGAAGCTGTCTGACAGCCAGGACGCTCCTCACCCGAGCCACGTACGGACACACAAACAAGAGCAATCGCTTTAGCAATGGGTAGTGAAGTTAGTTGTCCAGAGCTTCCTTCTGCACTTGCCTTCTATATCATGAAGTTGAGATGTGTCATTGGTAAGCCATAGTCTACCCAGTGAACCCAAACTCTGTCAGACAACAGTTCTGGTGTCCAGAAGAGCTGTCTCTAGGTTTAGTTGTCATCTCTGATGTCTGCGCTCAGCACTGTTGCTGGAAAGTCAGGCTTTTGTAAAGCTTGCAGCCAACTTCCTGAAGTTCAGCAAGGCAAGGTGGAAGGTCCTGCACATGGGTTGGGGCATAAATACATGCCTGCTGGAGTATGGACTGAGAGCAGCTCTGAGGGGAAAGACTTGGGAGTGCTGACTGATGGAGAGCTCAACATGAGCCAGCAATGTGCCAGTGCAGCCCAGAAAGCACCAGCTGCACCCTGGACTGTATCAAAAGAAGTGTGGCTGGCAGGTCGAGAGAGGTGATTCTCCCCCTTTACTCCACTCTCATGAGACCCCACCTGGAGTGCTGGATCCAGCTCTGAGACCCCAGCACATGAAGGACATGGACCTGTTGGAGTGGGTCCAGAGGAGAGCCATGGAGATGATCAGAGGGCTGGAGCACCTCTCCTACAAGGGCAGGCTGAGAGAGGTTGTTCAGCCTGGAGAAGAGAAGGCCCCGGGGAGACCTTACTGTGGCCTTCCAGCATAGGAAGGAAGCCTACAAGAAGGCTGGGGAGGGATTTTTTACAAGGGCTTGTAGTTATAGGACAAGGGGTAATGGCTTCAAACTGGAAGAGGGGAGATTTGGACTAGATGTAAGAAAGAAGTTTTTCACTGCGAGGGGGGTGGTGAGACGCTGGAACAGGTTGCCCAGGGAAGTCATGGATGGTGACTTGGTGTCACACAATAGCAACCTCTGATGCGTAACTGCCGCTCAACCGGATGGCTCTGCGGAGGGAAAACGGGATGAGTATTTACACTTTGCCATTTCTTCCGTGTCCTTCAGAAAAATCATTCACCCTAAATGAATCATAACCTGCCTACCACTTAGTTTTGCTTGCCTTGAGCTAAACGTTTCCTCTTTCCCATCATTCTTTTTATTTTTTTAAGCAGACACCCCCCCATCTAGACGCCAGCTCCGGCGTTGATAAGCGTTGGAATCCTGGAGCAGGCGAGGTGCCGGTTAAACACACGGGGCCTGAACCTGCTGGTGTGCTTGGGAAGGCTTGGACTCAGTGAGGTTAAAGAATGGCAGAACCACAGGGAGGTGGAGGTTTTCCCTCCACTTTTCTTTGGATTACTGGCTTGCTGATTTGCACCTATGATTAGGATAGCGCTGGCCGAGAGAAGCTGGGTGGTGCAAATAACTGTTGTGGTCTGGAGGAACGGTGCTAACAGCTGTGGCTTAGTGAACAAGAGCTTTAAACCTAACGTGCCACCCCCAGCTAAATATGTCTCAGCTAAAACTTGTGGCTTGTGTCAGCCAAGACATGACCGAACAGTTGGAAAAGGTTACAAGAGGTGGTGGTTTGAACCATGATGAGAACAAGGTGCCATCTGGACAAGCACAGCCCTTTCCTAGAGGTGGAAAAGGAGTCGATAGTTACATGGGTGCTGATGTGCAGTATCGGCCTCCAGTACCTTGCTGGTAACAAGGAAAGGTGGCCAAGCCATGGTGCCACCCCCATCCTCCATAGGCAGGGTGTTCATGGGTATATTTGGTCCAAAAACAGAGGTCGGGTGGGTTCAGGAGAGACAAGTCTCTTCAGTAACTCTGTACTCGTCAAGGCGGCTGTTGCCGTTAGCTTGTTCATTAGCCAAAGTTGAGTCAGATCCCACAGAGCGTGGCCTCAGACCTGGATTTTTGAATCCTGATGATGAAATTCATTATTTCTGGCAAAAAAACCCCAGCTTATCTCTGCGTCACCTCAGAGAGCACGACAGTCTCAGGAAAATCTGATTTTTCTTATGGAAGAAGTCAGCGTTAGTCAAGATGTGATGGCAGTTTAACCAGCAGGAGATTAGACTTCCACATTTGCAGCGTAGGCTATTTTCGGCAGGGATTGGTATAATCCTGCTTGGTAAGGGATGCCTCGGCGTGCTGAGCAGGGCACGCAAGGTGCAGGTTGATCTCGGTGGCAAATGCTGAATGCTCCTCACGCGATACGTGGTTTTGAATAATAAATGGGTTTCCTGCCTAAAGACACTGAGGTTTGGGGTCCTGGTATCGGTTGTGTTACAAGAAATGGATTGGTTTGGTTTTAATGCTTTGCTAAGAAACGTGTCAAAGTGGTTACCTGGTGTGTGTTGATAACGGAGAGGGAGGCAGAGCTCCAAGGACCCAAGTGTAGCTGCTCTTCTGGGCCAGTCTGCCATCTGCAGGCCATCGCTCTCCATGCTGGAGAGGTGTAAAGCAGGGCTTCGGGGGTTTCTTGTCTTCTCCAGAAGTTATTGTGGTGAACAAGGTTGGGTTTGTATGTAAATATTGCATAATATATCCGATTTCTTTGTGTCTGCTCCCATGAGTTGTCACCTCAGTTCTGACAAAAAAAGAAGGATAGTAGAGATAAGCAAAGCTCCTCAGATACCTCCAGAGTTTAATGAACAACTGTTTTCTTTTTTCTTTTATTGCCTGCCGTTCTGTTTTCCAGGTAAACATTTTTGTGCTTAGAAACGAGACATTTCATACGACACTCAAATTTTGTCCGTCGTTCTCAGTCCATAAACCTTTACTAACTCTTCCTGGTGGTGATCTTAGGTGAACGGTACCACTGTTAACGTTCAGCTCCTGGTGGGTCTTGAAAGTTTTGCTGTGAAGGGGATGTGTGTATACAATAACCAGGTAGCTTTCCAGGCATCCCCGAGATCTTTGTTTTTATAGGCCAGAAATGTTGTTGCCTTCTTATTGCCCAGGTCTTTGGAAGGTAAATGACCTGGGATTCCCATAGCTGGTTTTGAACCATTAATAAGAAATCTGAACTGGGTTGGTTTTGCTGTAGGTAAATTACTGATCAAACTGGTCTAACAAAATTTAATGTATAAAGTGTTTGGTGTGTACCACATAACCTTTAAAACGTTTCTCTCTTTCTTTTAGGTCTTCCTGAACAATACTACAGCCTCACTTGGTTCCTTAGCCCTATCCTGGGCTTGATCTTCACTCCACTTATAGGTTCGGCTAGTGACCGCTGCACGCTGAGCTGGGGCCGCCGGCGGCCTTTTATTCTCGCTCTCTGCATTGGTGTCCTCTTTGGAGTTGCACTTTTCCTTAATGGTTCTGTTATAGGTAAATAACGAGGAAATCACTTGTATATATCTCCCGCTAACACACCTGCTTAACGTTTTGAGGTGGGATGTAAAGTTGATGACACGCACTCGATTTAACTGACGTTCAGCGCTCAGATCGTTAGAAATCTCTGCCTTGAAGCCATTCATCTCGCACGTTTTCATTCTTACTCAAGAGTTACGGTGCTGTGCTAAGCATTGTGTAATCGTAGCTGTTCCTGGTCGTGCAGTGTTGTTAATACAGTGGTTGCCAGCATCTTGTTTGCAGGCGCTGAGACGAATTTGGTCGATCCCTGACATGGGAAAATTGTAGCAACCTGTTCACAGGGAAATGTTTCCTGTTGTGATCCATTTTCCCTTTAATGCATATCTGGCAACACATCCTGTTTCCAGCATTATTTCAAAAATTATCTTTTCACTTTTTCTTGTGCTTTTCTTAGACCTGGTATTGAAAAAGTCCAGAACACTGTTAATAATTTGTTTATCAAAAACGATGTGGGAAACTAATTTTTCCTGAGCCCCCATCCAAAGCTGGTAAAAATAGTTTCCCTTGGACATAGTTTACTACAGAACTTAATCTACAATCTCTTTGTAAATTGAGCGTAGGAGAGGTGACAGCAAGTACATTTGGGGAAATGTTTACATCAGGGTTGGATTGATGCAAATGAAAGGAACTTAGCACCTAATAATATCCTCTTGGCTCTCCTTTTTTTGGGTTAGGTGCAGCTCTATTGTGAAAAAGTTTTACTAATTGAGGGAAGGGAGTGGAACATTACCTTGGCTCAGCCTGTGAGCTTTCTCCAGCCAGACCAGGATGCCGTATGATGGCTTTCAATTTTCTGCAGACTGCAGCGGACAAACCGTCCAGAGGAATGACGTTTAGCTGAGACTTTGATTTTTCCCGAGCGATAAATCTGAATTATTTTGAATTGCTGTCGTATGGTATCAATTGTACTTTGTTGTTGTGTCTCCAAGACTTGTTCCTCCTCCTCCAGACACATGCAAGATGTTAGGCTGCAGCCCGCTTAGAGGATTTTAATCACTGGGAAGCTCACACAGTAGTTTAGGTCAGTAGCCATCGATACTGGCAAGCAAACCTCAGACCTAGTTTGTAGGCTTATTTAG
Source organism: Eurystomus gularis (assembly GCA_013400335.1). Classification (NCBI taxonomy): domain Eukaryota; kingdom Metazoa; phylum Chordata; class Aves; order Coraciiformes; family Coraciidae; genus Eurystomus; species Eurystomus gularis. The sequence continues at coordinate 63,479 of VZZY01004052.1, read as the reverse complement.
AAGTATCTCGCCTTCTAATAAATCAGGCAAATTATTGTCTGGGATTTTTCTCTAATTCTTTATTGCACAATAATAGACTCTGTTGCATCATTCTAGAAAACCTTTGCTTTCCAGACACTCCGGTGGTACTTCTGTGCGATGAAAGCTCTTTAAAGCACGGAGGTTGCAGCAGCGCCCCGGAGCAGTGAGCTGTGCGCTTTAGGCACCCGCTCTGGGATGTGCTTGGGGTAGATTCTGAATGAAAAAAAGCACTTTAAACGCTGCTGTGCCTCTCCCAAGGGAGCCTGGTGTGAACTGAACTGAAGTGAGAGCTGCTCTCTGGTCTTCTCCAGACCTGTTCCAGACCAGAAGACAGAGATTTGCTGCTAACGTTCCGTTTACAACAGCTGCTTGAGCTACTATTGAGAGCAGATGCCCTGTATCATAAACCAGTATTAGTCTTTCTTTAATGGAAGTTTTTTAAATGGTGGCTGGTTTCGCTTTTCGGATAGAAAGGACGTTGCTTGCCAGTCCCTTGCAAAAGAGCAGCGGTTTGCAGGAAAAAGCCTCTTTTGTAAGCAGGTTTTCTTCTAGAAGGACCCTGTCTGCTTTCATTGTCTATCTCCTTCCCATTTGATGGTCACACTTTCCTATCCTTAGTCTCCAGTTACTTGCAATCCGAACTTCAGTTTGGGGCTGCAGGAGATGCTGCAAGAACCGAGGTGGTCGTTGTGTCGTACCCTTTCCCATAACCTGGCCTCTGGCTGTAGGAGTCGTGGGGAGGGGAACGAGGAGCATGCTAAAAAATTAGTTCACTGCTCCTAATAGTAACACAACCGTGTCCCGAGATTACAGATCCTACTCAACTCTTCTTCTCTATACTCTCTGCACTCTTCAGGTTTCCAACAGATCTAAAGCATTGACACCACTGGTGTTTTCTGCTCTAAGATTCATCCAAGCGTGGAACGCGTATAAAAGTTCTTTAGCATTCAGAGGACTTGATATAAATGAGGATTGAACCTGCAGGAATCAACACTTGAGATGTAGATGATTTTAGGTGGCTTAGCTAGTTCATCTCTTTCCGGACTCATTTTCATCAGTCACATCAATGGTTTTCTCAATGCCTTGCATGCGTAACTTCTAAATCTCTCCAGTTCAAGTAATTCGTGCTTTCGTCAGTGGTTTGTTTCATGACACATTCTCCAGCTCTATACGAATGCTGCCTTTCTACTCTGTAGACAAAAACATTTCATCCCATGCTGTCAACAGAAGCCGAGTGGCGCTTTTTGCAATGCAAAATACCTTCACGTCATTTCATCTCTAGAAGTTTGGCTTCTAAAAGCGCTCTAGAAAATCTGAATGTTTAAGGAAAGCAAAAAGAGAGGGGAAGGGGCGAAATTTCACTTAATTGTTGCCCCAGGCCACCAATGAAGCTGTGCCAGAGTCGAAATTGGCATTTTATTCTGTAAAGGAATGTTTCCGGTTGGTGTGTTGACCACCTTTCTCTTAAGGAGCTTAGCCTGACTTTTAGAAGTTTCCCCTTTTTGACCGACAGGCTCAGGTTCCTCTTCCATTTCTCCTCAGGTCTGGCTATTGGCGATGTCCCAGATAAGCAGCCCATCGGTATCGTTCTCACCGTGCTTGGTGTTGTGGTGCTGGACTTCTGCGCTGATGCAACAGAAGGGCCAATTCGGGCCTACTTGTTGGATGTGGTGGACAGCGAAGAGCAAGACATGGCCCTTAACATCCACGCGTTTTCAGCTGGTATGGAGTTAGTCGATAACGTTTTTGGCAGCTGTCGAGTCTTCCTGATACTGTGCCTGAATTGATTTTTCCGTCTCCTTTTTTTTCTTGCACAGGTCTTGGAGGAGCAATCGGTTACATGCTAGGAGGGCTGGACTGGACACAGACCTTTTTGGGTGGCATTTTTAAATCTCAAGAGCAAGTCCTTTTCTTCTTTGCAGCCATTATTTTCTCTGTCTCCGTTGCTCTCCACCTTTTTAGCATTGAGGAAGAGCAGTATAACCCTCAGCAGGACAGGATTGATGACGAAGGAGACACACTTTCCAGTGTCAAGTTCAGTGGTAGTCTCCCCCCTCTGAATCGACTGAACGTAATTAGTGAGGAAGAGCCGTATGGAGCCTCTATGTTCCATGATGAGGTTCAGTCAGAGCATGATCTCAATATGGAGTTCCTCGAGGTGAACATTGTAAGAAGCAAGAGTGACTCAGTTCTGCACATGCCCGATGCCACGCTGGAAATCGAGTCGGAGCTGCTTTTTCTGCATGACATCGAACCCTCCATTTTCCAGGACGCTTCGTATCCGAACACTCCCCACAACACAAGCCAAGAGATCATGAAGTCCAAACTCAACCACCTGTCTGCTTTCCTCAGGGACAACGAGAAAGAGGAGGAAATGTTGCTTGATAATCACTTGAGTGAAGATAAAGTCCCAAACGTGAATGGCTCCTTACCAAAAGAGTTCCTCAATGGACACGCTAGAATAGGCATGAAGCAATCTAGTACTTCAAACTCCATGCGAAGGCGGAGGCACATGTTCTACCGTCAGCCGTCTTACACCTTCTCGTACTACGGCAAAATCGGCTCTCACCGCTATCGCTTTCGTCGGGCCAACGCCATCGTCTTGATAAAGTCCTCACGCAGCATGAACGACATCTACGACATGCAGAAGCGGCAGCGACAGAGGTACAGACACAGGAATCAGAGCGGCACGACGAATTCCAGTGGGGACACGGAGAGCGAAGAGGGGGAAACCGAAACCACCGTCAGACTCTTGTGGTTGTCGATGCTCAAGATGCCAAAGGAGCTGCTGAGACTGTGCGTCTGCCACCTCTTAACTTGGTTTTCGATCATCGCTGAAGCGGTGTTCTATACAGACTTCATGGGACAGGTCATCTTCCAGGGCGACCCAAAGGTAAGAGAACCCTTACCGCTGGCAGACCCCGTGTGTAGCTGCTCGTTGGAGATGCGCTCGTCACAATACGGGTTTGTTTGTCACAGGCCCCTTCTAACTCAACCGAGTTGCATGCCTACAACGCCGGAGTTCAGATGGGATGCTGGGGACTGGTTATTTACGCTGCTACCGCTGCCGTTTGTTCAGGTAAGAGGCTGCACGACCAGAGAGCGGAATGCGCCTTGTGTATTCGCGAGGTAAAAAACGGGTTCGCTTCAGTTAGTGACTGTCAACTTGTTGGGGCTGAAGGATGTTTTGGAAAAGTGTTTCACGTGGTCATAAAGGGAGCGACTTTAAGAATCAGTATTTTAAAATTCCTCTAAATGTAGAGGTGGAAATAATGGGTCAAGTGACATAAAGCGCAAAGGTATCAAAGGCTGTTGAATGGCACGTAGCTGGTCATCAGGAAACTAAAAATGAGCTGGTTAAAAGATTCAAGCCTATGTGAGAAGGTTTTTGTAACAAAAATATAATCAAAATGACCTATTTTGGAAAGTCTTTCATGCTCTCTAATAACAGATAAACCAAGTACAGACAATTCAGGCTTGAAATCCGTTGAAATTGTGAGCTATGCCCAACTTCAGCTCTGCCTTTAGCAGCACGTGTGCAGCACATCTGCACAGATCCGTACTGGGGGGACCGCGTCCTTCTTAAGACGTGTCCAGTTGAAGTTCAGGTGGGCGGCCTGTATCCGAACACAAACTGAAACGTGGCTGTAAACATCAATTATCCGATCACTCACTTGGGCCAATGTGCTTGTGTTAGAAACGGAATCTCCTCTGTGCTCAGAGAGTATCTGCATTGGTGACGTTCATAAACAGGTAAAAGGAATGAGTGGACTGAGCGGACCAGGAGCTGTTTGAGTTTCAAAGCGTTTTGTCCTGCCTCAGACTTGTAGCATGATGTGGGCAAGGCTCTGAGCTCATTTGTTCCTGGGTTTCTGAAGGAATACAGCTCTGTGGAAAGAGACCTGGGAGTCCTGGTGGACAACAGGACGACCATGAGGCAGCAATGTGCCCTTGTGGCCAAGAAGGTCAATGGCATCCTGGGGTGCACCAAGAGGAGTGTGACCAGCAGGTCAAGGGAGGTTCTCCTCCCCCTCCACTCCGCCCTGGTGAGGCCTCTTCTGGAGTATCGTGTCCAGTTCTGGGCTCCCCGATTCAAGAAGGACAGGGAACTGCTGGAGAGGGTACAGCAAAGGGCTACAAAGATGATTAGGGGACTAGAACATCTCTCTGATGAAGAAAGGCTGAGGGACTTAGGCCTTTTTAGCCTAGAGAAGTCTAAGGGGAGAATCTCATCAATGCTAAAGGGTGGGTGTCAGGAGGATGGGGCCAGACTCTTTTCAGTGGTGCCCACTGACGGGACAAGAGGTAACAGGGACAAACTTGAACATAGAAAGTGCCATCTAAGCATGAGGAGGAACTTCTTTACTTTGAGGGTGACAGAGCACTGGAACAGGCTGCCCGGAGAGGTAGTGGAGTCTCCATCTCTGGAGACATTCAAAACCCACCTGGATGTCGTCCTATGCAACCTGTTCTAGGTGAACCAGCTGTGGCAGGAGGGTTGGACTGGATGATCTCCAGAGGTCCCTTTTCCCAATGACAGCTGAGCTGTGCTGCTAAGACAAGCCAAACAGGCAGAGAGCAACCAAGTCCTAAACAGTGTATCAAAGCTGTCACGGCCACATCAACACCATAAAACTTCACCCAGTAAACTGATACTTACGTTTTATTCTTCATCTTTGCAGCCTTGTTGCAGAAGTACTTGGACAACTATGACCTTAGCATCAAAGTGATCTACATCCTGGGCACGCTGGGCTTTTCTCTGGGCACTGCAGTCATGGCGATGTTCCCCAACGTGTACGTCACCATGATAATGATCAGTACTATGGGAATAGTCTCCATGAGTATCTCCTACTGCCCGTATGCGCTTCTGGGACAGTACCATGATATTAAAGAGGTACGTGGAATATTTGGAGGCTTTTCATCAAGAAATTTGCATTTCTCAGAAGCTCACAGCAGCAAAACTGAATTATTAAATCCCATTATTTGAGAGGCCTCCTTCCTTGGGATGTGTTGCAAACAAATTCATCAGTGATTGTTAAATAGCAAGAGGTGCTGCTCAGAGTTTATGGTTTTAGCATCAAGTCAGCTCAGCGGGGTCATGATTACTTTGCCTCGTGCAGAGGTATGAAAGGGTTTGGGTGCGTATGAAAGAATTATTGGAGTATTTATTGTATAACTAGTTGTAACTACAGGTTTTGACGCGTTACGCATTATCCGGGTTCTTCGCAGTCGGAGATATTGAGGTGAGTCTGGAAATGCAGCTCAAAGTGTTGGCAGACGTAAGGCAAAGGGATTCTGCTGGAAACAAGGACAGATGCACTTTCCACTTCATAGCACGGTTCCACGTGGGTTACAGATTACAGGAGGATCATTTATTTCCACGTGTTTCTGCACTGACTTCGGGAGGGGGATTCCTTTTTATAATCATAATTTCCACCATTTCATGTAAATTATTTGGCAAAACCTCACTGCGGAGCCAGTTCACACTGGGAGTGCCCAGTAAAAATCTGCCTCTTGGCGTAAGAGGAGGAGGCCGTTGATAAGTAGACAAGGAGGCCCTTGCTCTGGACTTTCATACCCCGCATGATGCACGAGGATGGTGTAAACTTGACCACGTGTCTGAGAAATTTGAGGAAGATGTTGCTGTTTAAATATTTACTCCATTGTTTTACCTCCTAACGCCTTCCTTGTCTTTTTCCAGTACATTCACCATAGCCCCGGGAACTCCAAGCGAGGATTTGGCATAGACTGCGCAATTCTGTCCTGTCAGGTTTACATCTCCCAGATCCTCGTGGCCTCTGCGCTCGGCGGTGTGGTGGACGCGGTTGGCACGGTCAGAGTCATTCCCATGGTGGCTTCGGTGGGATCCTTCCTGGGTTTTTTGACAGCTACCTTCTTGGTGATTTACCCCGAAGTCAATGAAGAGCCAAAGGAAGAACAGAAAGGACTAGGTCCTCCAGAGCCAAGCGAGGGCAACGGCACGAGCGCCGAGAAGCCAACTGTGCTGAAGCTCACGCGTAAAGGAGCTGCCGCGTCGGAGCTGGAGAGCGAGTCCGCCGTGTGAGGCCGTCGCTTGTTGTCCACCCACATTCCAGGGAGTGCAGGTGCAGGATCAAGAACTCTTTTTTTTTTTTTTTTTCTTTCTTTTCCAGGAAAACAAATAAGATCTTCACTACTTGTAGCAAAAATTGCAGAAGAAAAGGCAGTTTCGTGCAAAAGTGTAAATGAAATTCTGTAGTCCTTAATCTAGGTTTGAACAGGTAGCTCTGATGCTAATCGCTTTCTCTACAACTTAGAAATGTCATTTCTGAACACTTCTTTTTAATTAAGAATACATTTAGATTTCGAATAAGTTTTATTAATCTGCATGAGACTCACAGTGTATCCAATTAGCAGTTAGGAAAAAAAGGAAGTTTTCGGCTGTTTTTAAACTAAGTGAAGATGGAAGCTATCCTGACTTCTAGTCTCTTGCTGGTTTTTTTGTCTGAACATTTCAGATCTCACTCGTGTACTAGCTGAATCGAACGCTCAGGCACCTTGATCAGTTGTTTTCGTAAGCGTGGTATTCTTGGTCCGACAGCTACAGGTTTAACGTTCATTTGAGACGTCCTGGTTTCCTTCGTGCAATTACTACAGAATAGTTTTATTTGCAATTACTTTTCGGGAAAAACAAAAGCAATTCCGGCGGTTTCTGAGAAACTGCCGCGAATCCTTTCAGTCAGACTGTTCCAACAGCTCCTCCCAAGTCTGCTGCACGTCAGGAGAGGGTGACGTTGGGTGCGTGATGTGACCTGTAGGTGGAAGGAGCAGCGACTGGGCGAGGTGAGCGGCACTGGCGGGTTCCGCTCACAAGCGCTGAATTCGATGAATGTCGTCGGAATACGCTGTGACAATTTTTAGCTGGGAGTTTTGCGTGCTAGTGACCCCGGGGTGGGGGTTTCGTGGTGTTGAAACCCGATCATCTCTGGATGAAGCTTCCATGGAGAAAGGGCGTCTCTGGGGTCAGCTTTGTGGGAGGGGGGGGTGTGGATTCTCTGTCATGGCGAAAGGAAGTTGTTGATTAATTGCACTTTTTATGGTCCTATCACCTCCTGGCTGGGAATGCGGCCGCCGAGGTGAGGGCACGGTGTCAGTAAAACAAGGTAAACCGAAGGCCTACCTCCGTCACTTTATGGCATAGTCCGGGTGTAGAAAAATCTGTCAGAAACAGGTTTTCGGCCTTAAAATTCAATCCATTAGCAGGTGTTGCTGTTCCGGCCTCCGTGTTGGAGGAATTGTAGGCTGGAGCTCTTGCGAGCTGCTGTACCAGTGTCATCAGCACAACCTCCATCTCCCCTTCCTTGATTCAGGACAGAGCTGCAGTGCAAAGACCTTTTGTTTTGGTTTTTTTTTCTGGGAAGAGCTTGAAAGAGTCGCTGCTAATGTGATGTAAAATAGGCGTTTGGATGGCTAGCAGCGAGCCCCGGCCCAGGGGCAGAGATCCAGCAGCCACTTAAGAAACCTTTGAAACCCAACTTTCGTTTGTCGTCTTCTAAGAAGTGTTTGTGATGCCGTTGACTGGTTTTCGCGTGGACCTCCGGGCTGCTCTCCATCTGTGTGCTGGACAGCCAAACCGCAGCTCCTCGTAAGCCTTCTGCTGCCCCGGACTTCACGCTGCCGGACTCTCCCGCGCGTGAGTCAAGCACGCGGCAATATAGTCCTTCAGAAGAAGAGTATCCACTTCGAAACGAGAAGAAATTACTTGAATTGTCCCATGTGTTTAAGAAACGTGCGTTTTGGTGGAGCTGAAGCGAATGCGGGGTCTTGGCCGGCGCCGAGGACGAATTCCTGGTGGCGTAGGTGGGTTTTGGAGCTGAAGGTTCCAGTCGGTGCCGACGTCTGACGCTATCAAGGGTGACAACACTGGTGAATTCACCGAGCACTAAAGTGCATGTAATCGCACGGGGACTTAGGGATTTTTTTTTTCAAGTGTCTTGAGAAAGTCTTTTTTTCTTGGTTTTTTTTCCTTTAAGGTGAATATTTTTTTTCTTGAGCACACATACTGTGAACTGTGTTCAGACAGGGGAATACTACTACTGAAGAATGAGACCTTACTGAAGAAATCCGTTGTGAGACATACTTTAGCTGAACTTGTGCCGTGGATTTTATCATCTCAATTACATTTAATATATTCTGGTGATGTTCGTATATGACAGAGCTGCCTTGTGTTTCACCCTGGAACTGGCTTTCGTGTAAAATACACACTGAGTTAGACATTTAAGTGGCTTTAATATTTTCTTTTTCAAGCTCCTTGAAGATTCTGCTTTGGGCTAAACGGACGCTGTCAAGTACTCCTTATTTTCATCTCTATTTCTGGAAATGTTCTTCTACAGCTTAAAAACCTGCATCTTCTGGCTGGTGCCAGCCATAATTACCCTTTTCCCCATGGGCTTCTTGGAGCAATGAGGTTTCAAATGACCCTTACTCCACTTTGCACCTTCGTAAGCCAAGATTGCTTTCAGAGCTCCATCGAGCTGACCAAGGTCTAGCAGCAAAGAGAAGTGGAAGCTCCGTCTCGCTTCACACCCAGCAGAGAGCGTGAAACCCTTTTGGGGGGTGAGCTCACATGTTTATTTAGCTTTCTCAGCCAGGGGAAGGGTGAGGAGGGAGGAAGGCCGTTTCCAACGCGGAGGGTTTCAATGGAAGGCAGGGCAGGTCCGATTTTGTCCCAGCCAGCATCTGGCATAGCCTCCTTTCTAAGAATGGGATGCTAAAATCCATCTTTGGAGTTGTTTATGGGGCTGTTTCGTTACTGTTCCTAGCGCGTGAATATGCACGCTGCCTTGGAGCAGGAAGCTCTATTTCCCTCCCTGTAAAGCCAAAGGAAATAATTATCCGTTGTAAACGTGCTGAAGTATTTGTAGCCTTGCCAGAAGAATTAACTTGGGGGAGCCCCTGCCAAAATATCTCCTCCTGTACCTTGGCCAGCTTGAGAAACCACCACGCTGGCTTCCCCTGCGCTCACCACTGAGGGCTCCCAAGATCTTTCGTAGTAAACGCTTTTTCTTGAGAGAGTTTTTTCCTGGCACTTCTCAGGGGCGATGATTTATTTCCTCACGTGTCCCTCACCTTGTCTTTTGATACAGAAATGATTTTGGTTTCGGTCGTGATTAAAAGGTGACGTCGGAAGATGTTATGTGTGTATTGCAGAAGTTGTGGGAAGGGGCTTTGTTTTGTTCCTGGTGACAAAAAGCGGCATTTTTTGGTTGTTGCTGTTACTGTGCAGTCAAACTCATCCCACGTCCTCCATCTCTTTGGACCTTTACTGCAGTAGGCTTGAGGTTTAGTGGTTTCGTTCTGTGTTGCTCTACACTGCAAACAACTTCAGCATATTCTGCTGCGGTCCTTCTGGTAACGGGAAACACCTCGGACCTGAGAGATTCTCAAGCGCTGTAGTCGGTAAGAGGTACATCTAGAAATACTTCACAGGAGAGCAGAGAAGCTCAAACTTTAACCGCTGGGAAAGACGTAGCGTGGATTTGGCACTGCTGGGTTACAGCAAGAGGCCGGTCGGATCTGTGCTCTTTGTGGATGGCGATGTCAGACTCCAGAAGCAATAATTTCTTAGGGATGTTTCTCTTCCTGCTGGTTAGATGACTTTCATAGAGATTTATTACCTAAATTGCCTTTTAACAACGTGAATCTGGTCATTGGCGAGCACTAGCAGTAAGCAGTTACGGAAAGATGTGGGTTGTTGAGCATCAGAAGGGAGGAAGCCAGGAAACCCAACAGAGGCTAGTGCTCCTGGAAACCCCCAGTGTCCTTTTCCCCTTTCACGTGGAGCTTTTTCTAGACTAGGAACTATTCCCGACACGGTGGGCTGAGGAGGCAGCTGCAAATTTGGCCTCCTGGTTTTCTTGCCAGCGCGGATGCTGGCACATGGACCCCGTGATGAAAGAGGCACGGAAGCGAGGGCTGAGCCTTTCTCATTCCTCTCTTGAGGAATCCCCCCAACACTTGGAATGACGGCGACAGCAGCAGCCGTTGTTACCAGGTACGTTACAACGGCAGTTCCATCGTTAGAAAGGCGTCCGCCCGCCCTCGGTTGGTGATGAGCTTGGCCTCCCTCTGACTTCCACCACCACAGGCAGGATTTTCACCCCTAGAGCCGTGCAGCCACGTGGGGTGAGGTCACATTTACAGTCAAGGCGGAGAAGGTCCCAGGTTGTTCCTCAGAGAGCTCCCTCTACATCAGAGAGTTCAGGGGGGGCTTCCTTCCCGCGTTTTGGTCACTCCTCCTCAGTAATTTGGCGTAGACACGTAGCCGGGTCGCGCCACACTTTGCTGCTCAGTCCCTGCAGCAAATTGTAGTTCAGTCACCGAGAGCTGGGTTTTCTTTAGGTGCGTGTGCGTGTCTGTGTATCCGTGTGTGTATGCGTTGATAGACACACTGCTCGGGCCAAAATCTCTTTGGTGGTCGTGTGCTCGTCGTCACTGTCCTCAACAATGTTTGCAGCTGAGTTCTTCCAGCTTTCCCTCGTCCGATGCGAGACGAGCTCAGCTAGAAATATGTATCCTATTTAAATAAGTAACCTCCTGCATGATATTCCAAGCACATGTAGCAGCTTCGGCATCTGAAGTATCTATTGTGAAAGAGAAGTTGGTTTTATTTGCAGCTGTCTTGTCCTTGTTTCCTTTTAATAGGCCAAATAAATGTAAGAACAAACACCAAATGTTGCACAGAAACGTGATGAATGACTGTGTAGAAGAAATACCAAATTTTATTTTTCTTTGCAGAAACTTTATGGTTACAGAGAGTCCTCTAGCTGTTCTTCTTCCTTAAACGACAAAGCTGAACGTTTGTAAAGCGCGTTGAAAAATGGTCATTTTAAAAAAAAACAAAACCAATACAGTGGAGCTACCCAAAGTTTTCTGTTTCTCATGTTGCATCCAGAACAAGCCCTTGGCAGAGACGAGCTGCGGAAGCTCAAATATCAACTGGGGTTTTGGTTTCGAGGCCCAGCAGTCCGGACAGTTGAGAAAGTGCGTTAGATAATAACCAAAAGAGTCAATTGGCTTTCATCAGTCGGCGCTAACATCCGCCAAGGGCTGCTCCTTACAATGTTCCAGATTTTTCCTCCTCTTTAAATTCAGATGGTGTGGTGAACTGACCACAGATGGCAAACCTGGCAAAGCACGTTTGGGTGGTTCCTCACCCCAAGCAGCCCCGCGCTCACTTGTGCGACCGTGAAGGGCGCCGGGGAGGGACAAATCCCTTCCTCCCCCAGGAGAGAGCCTCAGCTGCTAAAATTAAAAAGGCTTTTGATGCCCTTGAGACCTGCTAAAGCTTTGGCCAAACCCAGGACCTCGGTCAGTTTGACATGCTCTGACACTTGTTTGGCCTTAAATTTTGAAGTTGGCTTGAAACTCTTAAGAGCGTTCAGCCAAACGAGGCATCACCTTATTTATTCAGCACTTCCCAGAATCCCTAGCGACAGCCAAACCGTAGCCCCAAAAAACCCCCGGAATGCCTTTTCTCTCAGCAAATTGGCAGTTCCTAATATTGATGATTTCTTTTCTGATGTAACATGAACACTAAGCCCTTGCGGTAGCCAAATGACCAGCTTATTTTAAATGCCTCCTATTAATAGAAAGCTGCATCTAGGCATCTCATAGCAGATAAAGAAAAATTAAAAAAAATTAAAAATATTTAAAAAAAAAAAAAAAAGAATATTTAGTTCCTTTGTGAACTGGCCATATGACAACTACTTTTTTATCAACTTATTAAGTTGGGGCACTATAATAGCTCTTGCTGAGTTTAGCAATGTTTATAAGCATGTGTTAAACACATACTGTTGTTTTACGAGGAAAAAGGGATAAAGAAAAGTAACGTCACAGATGAATGTTTGAGTGCGTAGACGGCATAACGTATGTATGATTTTTATTTCTACACTGTTGAGCTTATTTTCTGTTTTCAGGTTGAAAAAAAAAAAGAGAGTCGTTGCATGAGAACTGTTTAATGCGTTCTGCACTTTCTGTTCTTTTTGTATAATCTTGACTATTTTTGTTGTTGGTTTTCATTTACGCATAGAAAAGAAAAAAAAGAAAATCGATTTAGAACTACCCTACTTCGCGAGACGTTGTGTTCCGATCCGTCGTTCTGAAGTTCGATCTCAATAAACATTTCAGTAAGAGTCGGTGGCTCCTGTTCCTGTGTGGTCTGGAGGGAAGGCCCAGCGCTGCTGCTGCTAAACGAGACAAATAATATTCGCCTGTTAATTAATAGCTCTGAAAACGCTACTACCAAACATCAGCTGACCAAAACTCGAGGTGTTAATTGCAAAGGGTTGATCAACTCTCCTGCCACACCTGAGCCCCGCCTAACAGAGGAGGGAGCAGTGCCTCACCGTGCCCCTGCTCTGACCCGGTCCAGGAGGAGCGAGGGTGGTGGCTGTCACCTCAGCCAGCAAAACCCAGCTCATGCCATCACCGGGAGCGCTACCGTCACCAGGAGCACTACCGGGGCTCCTCCTTTGAGGAGGTGGGAGGTTCTGGCTCTTGCCGTCGCAGCAGGGAGGGTCTTGTCCCCCCTCTGCCAGCACCTCGGCCTTTTCCCACTCCTGCCTTGCCGTGCTGTGGGAACCCTCTGGAGCCTGGGAGCGTTTTGGGAGGAAATGGGGTCAGGCTTTTTTTTTTTCTTTAAAACCAGTCAACATTCACACTGCTTAACCGCTTGTGCCAGCGTGAGTGACGAGAGGGGAAAACCAGGGGCACGGAGTGTGTCAGATGACAAATCCCCATTCCCGTGCAGCGGGAAGAAGGCGGTTGTCCTGCTCTGGGTTCCAGCAGGTTTCCACGTCCCTATTCAATAAATCACTTCGGAGTCTTTTAGCAACAAAAGAGTTGCAAGCATCAAAATGGACATTTGTGACTTTTGGCATCTGTCGTTTTTCAGAAGCCGGGTACGAACCAGTGGAGAAGGCAGAACCCAGTTTAAAAAGTCCGTCAGGACTGGAAGCCAGTGAAGGCCATGACAGGCAGGTTGGAGTAGCTGGGGTCATCTCTGCAGCAAGAGACCTTTTGTTGGGTGTCTCTACAGAGGAAACTTTTAATCCAGTAAATAATTCATTTCACTTGCCCCCCCCACCAGCCAGAGCTGCCAAGGGAGGAGACAAGGGACCTGAAAGACACAGATCAGCCATTGGGGGAGGACACATGACCAGCAGAAGCTGGTTTAGGAAAGGAGAATGTATATAGAGAAAAACCAGGCGATTACTCTCCAGAGAACACAGACAGGACACAAGTCACTGCTAAAAACCATCCATCGAGTTACACGGGGAAAAGAACAAGGTACAAAGAGAGGCCAGAGTATCAATATAGTGTTTAATATTCTTGAACTGCAAAAAAAGAGCCCTAAAAAGGTAAAAATCCAGTTACCATCATACGATAAAACCTTTCATCAACACACTGAAAGAGTCAGCAATACTACAAGGAGTGTACTCGCAGTAGTTGACACTTCTGTATAGGTTTTACATTTATTAACAAGAGTAGCAGCCCCGTTTTTCCTCCTATTTACAAAATTTTAAATATTGCATCCCAATTTTACTTACTGACACAGATAAAACTACTCTGCAGAGATGTATTCATTTACTTTTCATTGCCAGCCATGGAAAAACCAACGTACGTCAGGTAGTGATTAGGGAACGCCGGCTCCAGAGAATCCTCTAGCCTGCAACCCGCTGACGCTCGCTGAATTAAGGAGTAGTTTGATGACTCTGCAGTACTTAATTTTTAAGCAGGTGCTACACAAAATAACAGCAGTTCTTCCGAGCGCAGAAACGGTGACGGACGGGAGGAGCAGCAGAGATGTGTTTGCGCGGTACCTGAAAGGTTGCTTCCAAAAAGCAAGTATAATATATACGGAAATTCAATAAATTAAGTGCTTCAGATTTTAAAAAAAAAAAAAAAAAAATCAGTTTCACAAACTGTTTGTTAGAAATGCCAAGTGCGGTGCGTCGTTTTTTAAAGGAAAAACAAGTTTAAAATTAAAAGTCATCCACCTATCTTGTGCAGAAGGGACTTTCAGTGCAAGGCGAGCCCGGCGGCGTCCGCGCGTTAAATAATTCAGCACCATCAATACACCCCCGGGGCTGACGACTCTGCCCAGCGAAACCCAGCTGCCAGGTCAGCAGGATCCTCAGCACTTACAGCAGCTCCACAAAGCCAACAAACTCTTTGTTCTCTCAGCGACCATTTCCAGGCTATAAAGGAGCTGGAGGAGCCCCCACCCTCCACAACACGCGTCAAGTTTAAAGCCCGTGACCCCTCTCTTCACATTTCCGTTTATCAAACGTGCAGGAGCGGCACAAGGTGCAAGAGATTTGCTTCTATTTCCATTTTCTACAGCGATGTAGGGATTAAAATAACTCCAAAAAAAACCCCCGAAACCGTAACACTGCCAGGTGGTTGAAACATACGCGAAATGCTGGAGGAAACACAGCCCGAGGACTTCACTTTTTTCCGGCACAGGTAGACGTGTTTTTATAGCTGAACTATTCAGCTTTCCAAATGGCAATCTTCCCTTCCTCCTTCCCCGAGCCGCTGAGGACGTATCTGTCCTCTGCCGAGCACAGCGCCTTCACCGTATCGGCATGGCCAACCAGCTCTTTCTCCACCGTCTTCTTCTCAGCGCTGACCACGTAGATCTTCCCTTTGCTTTTGCCTTGCGATCTTCCGCTGCTGCCAACCCACAGCTGGAGGAAAACCAAAGCAAGACCACGGTCATTTTCACCGCTTTACATTTCAGTCAAGGACACGGTGGAGGAGTTTTAGGTGCCACATTGATAGAGTGAGGGGTGGAAAAGGGAAACACCCACAACTTCCTGTGTATGTATCTCCTGGAGTTCATGCCTATCTCTCTCTGAGACTCCCTGATACTCCTCAACCTCCTCATCTCCTCCTGGAGCTTTGTCACTAAGCCAAGTAGTTCCTCTACCTGCATGTTCCCACAGCCACCATCTTGTCTTGGTGTAAGATCTGGGCATACCTTGCAGCCTGCACCTGGGTGGTGGCATGTTCCCACTGGAGCTCTGCCTGGGAAGGTGCATCAGCTGTGGCAGGTGTAGAGTTTAGAGAGGCCAGGGCCTTCTGCCAGGTGGAAACCATCGCTCCCTGGGCGAGCGGGCAGAGTTACAGGGCCCTGTTTTCCCACCCTGGTCGCTTGGTGCTCCCCAGAGGTTTCTTTTCTAGGTGTGGATGATGCCAGCACCGGAGCTGCTCCCCTCAGCAACTCAACCGGCCTTTGGTTCCACAGACCCAGTGCAGGGAGTGAGACAGAAGGTGTCACTTAACCGCCGTAGGAACCGCAGCACACCCGTATCCTGAGGGCTGGGTGTAGTTCTGCTCTCTGCGCTGAGCAAGAGCTCAGAAAATCCCGGGAAGAGTGACTGAAACTATCAAGAGGAAGGAAAAACTATCATAGGAGCAAAGATGGAAAAAGCCAGGACTGCTCAGGCTGGAGAGAAGGCAGGAATGGAGGGGCCACATTAAGGTTTAGAAAAATCACAGAAGTGCAGATAAGCAGAGTGTAGAACCATTGTTAACAACGTTAGAGGAGTAAGGGGCACGTGGAAACCAGCAAGAGTCCGGCTTCACTTAGAAGAAAGTGCTTCGCACGTGGCTGGCAGTGAACTTCTGGAACTGCTGCTACAGGAAACTGGGGCACCAGCAAGTTCAAAACTAAATCAGATCCACAGAGATGGGGTCAAAAAAGAGATAATAAAAAGTACTGGAGTACACTTTAGTATTCCTAAATAAGAACCATGGGCAGTGAGGGAGCTTGAGAGGAACGGAGGCCACATTCACAGCATTGCTGTTGCCATCCTTAGAGTCAGAGATCGGGGTTAGATGCAGCTGGTCCAGCCCAGCAGAACACAGCCATGGTCTCCTAGTCCGTCGTTCTGTACAGGGCAAGCCTTTACCAGGCTGCTCAGTAGCTGCAATGCTGTGTAGAAGAGAAGTATGGGTGCTCCAGCTACTACAACAAGCACGAGACTCCCTCTTGGGACAACCAAGGCCGCTGAGCCCTTGGCAGACTGAAAGATGGCGCGTGAACACTCGGGTTTGGGAGATGGATCACAAAGGGATACGTTGCAGTTGTTCCTTTTCTATCACGGAGTTGGACTACAATGTTGGTTAAGGTGGAGCTGAGTGAGGAATAAGCAGAAGAGAAAAGGAACAAAGTTCTTAAGTAGAACAAAAGAGAGCTTAATGCCTTGGGGTTTCCAAACAACCCTCTAGCTCCCTTAGAACAGGGGTTAAATATATCCATCTCTGCTTCGGGGAAGGAGATCTCAAAAGGTTTTTCCATTTGAGCTCACAAATCTAACCGAGGGCTGAATCCAGAGAAAGCTTCCTTGTTTCATGGGGCACTTCATAAAAAGTCGTTTTTGAGGAAAGAAGGAGGGGAAAAAAAAAAATCTGAGGAAAAGACTCAGAAAGTTGATTTCCCAATAGATATATCTCAGCTATTTATTTGCAAATGGACCCTAAAGCTGTCCCTGTGGTACCACAAGGACAACCATGTGCAGAGCTATCAACACCATGCAGAAAGAGCAGGCACACAGCCTGGGGCAAACAAGACACAAGATGCTAAGGTAGGAAGTTGTTGGCTCCTTTGGTCTCTGTTGAGTTAGGGATGTGGTAACCAAACAAGAGAAAGGTCATCTACAAGAACAGGCCAGCTAATTGGCATTTATTGTTTGTCTATTAACCTTTTCCAAGGCTTAGTCTCAGGAGCCCTGAGATTAAATATCAGGGAACCTAAACTTTCCGTTTCTATGGTTCCCTGAAAATGTCAGTGGCCAATAAAAGTCACTGTGCATTTAATTACTGATGGGGCTTTGGGCCTGACCTGCATTTTGGGGTACACCTGTAACAACCAGTTGTGCTGGGCACTCAACATCTCTATTTCCAAGAGGCATCAACATTTCAAACCAGTCCGTATGCAAACAAACAGAACTTTAGTAAAGAATTCCACAACAGGTAAAAACAGTCCAAAGGTCTCTCACCTGATTTTTAACTCTTATCATACAAGTAATCTCCGAGCAATCTTGAAGATGAATCTTTTGAGGTGTGCTTGAAAAGTCTCTGGTGTTCCAAACATACAGGTCACTGCTCCCTGAGTAAGACGCCCACACTTCGTCTCTCTAAAACAGAAAGAGACATTTCACACGAGCACTGCTGGTAGGAAGAGTACTGCAGGAAGTAACGATGGCTTGTAACGCTTCCTCTAAAACAGTTTCAATGTAATACCTCGGGAAAGAGCTGGAAGCAGAGAAAACAGGAACACACATCCCTCGGGTGATGCTCAATTCTCATCTGCGGCTGAAATTCACGTGTTGACACTACCAGTATGCAGCTTCCAGTACCTTCAATATTAAAGGTAAAGAGTTAGTAACAGAAGCGTCTACTTCCTGCATCTCTACAAGCCGTGGAGAAAAAAGGCAAAACAGAACAGATGCGTCTAACAACAGCCTTGTTTCTCAATCAACAGTGAAATCTCTAAGGTGCTTCCTCCTGTTGCTCACACTATGTCAGATCTGTTCTCTCTCCAAACGCTGGCTGCTCCTCTGCAGTGCATACACCTGTCAGTTTAGACTCCCAAAATCATGACAGGAGAAGAAACACACTCCCTAAAATTAGGACATCTCACACACGGCTTCCCAAGTACACAATTATTTTTATCTACAGAACTGAGACCAAGCACCTGTGCTACACGGTTGTGAGGGCTGAATCCTTACCCCACCACAGCAACGGCAGCATCGCTCCTGCCCGCAGCGGGACCAGGAGTTTCCCAAGGCTTTAGCTGCTGTTCTGTTAGGACACGTTTGGATCCAGGCTCTTGGGTATGGCAGTTTGGAGAGTCAGTGCAAAATTCTTGAACCAGTCGCCATTTATGAAACGACTTCAAGATGACCCTTTACCCTAGCACAAAGCTTTACTTTATTCATCTAAACTCCTACAGAGGGGATGAAGAATTCCTAGAAGCGGCCAAAATGCAGGTGCGGGGACCAAGGCAGACCAATACCGTGAGGTCCAGCTGAAATACCCAACGCTGTTTGCAACCACTATTGCCCCTCTAGACTTCAGAAGGACTTTCTCAAAGTCCTCCGTTCCAACTTCCTGGCATCGCCAGGAGAGGGCAGACAAATCGAGTGCAGCCAGAAGTCAATCCTGCAGCAGGGGCAAGACCTCCAGGAGGGATCCAACCTAGCCATCTAGGAAAGTGTTTTGGAGGCCCTACCTACAGAAGGCTGCTTAAACAGACTAAGTGGAGAATGGCAGAAGAACATTATGTACACAGAAGCCTGAGAACATTGTATTGTTCTGTCTAATTAAACAGCATATTATGTGAAGATGTACTTCTTTCTTTTTTTTTTTAATTATCTGAGGAATGAACTTACAGCACCACAGGTGATCATTATGAAGCCTGAGAGAAGTGAGGTTCTGGCAGGGCAGCTGAAAGGTGCGGTTAACTTTCAGAGTGCTGATGTTCCAGGCAATCACTGTTCCATCCAAACTGCTCGAGTACGCTTCGCTGTTGGCACAGATTAAAGAAATAATTACAATAGTACAATGTACGTTCATGTTCAGAACAGCGTGCACACACGGAAGAGACTTACTTGCAAAATAATCAATTTTACGGTAAGCCAGATTAAAGTTCTTCATTTCAGAGACTAGAAGAGTAAAGCACAGCAACGATCTCCAACAGAAAATGGACTAAAGTCCCAAAGGCTTCACAGCCAGATACTCTCATTATTTTAACAGCAAACAGGCTGGTTCAATTCTTTTTTGGATTGGACAGGAGCATGTCCATCCTGGGCCCACCAAGATGCCTGGGGATGATCTAACCTTCTTTTCTCCCCTCGCTGTACTCCAGGTAGCTGCCTCTAGACAGCTGAAAGTTAACTGAAGAAACCAAGAGCTCTGGGTTGTAGCAAAGCATCCAACTTTCAAGCTGCTTATGTCTCCCACTGGAATCAAAGTGTTCTAGTACAGATATTGTTTTGTTCCTCTTAAGATTACACTTCACAAACTCTATCGCTGGGAACACCGCAGGCTAACCCAGAGCTCTCAGGGAACTAGAGCACGCATTACATCACGTGTGACAAGTTCAGCACAACAAAAAACCTTCCTATAATTCTCCTGAACGCTGCTGCCTGTTGGATTTTCTTCTTCTCTCAAGTTAGGACAAAAATTCTCAAAACCGTTCTACTTTGCTACTGCACCTGAGAAAACAAATTCTACTATCCCTGCCCCCCCTTCCTTTTTTTTTTTTTTCCACTTTTAAGATCTATTGTCTTCAGATGAGAAAACCTTCTTCAGAAGGTTCCAAGAACACCTAAGCAAATCCTTCCTGAGCCCAGTTACGGCTGCTGCACCACTGGCTAATGCCTGGTCTGGCTGGGAGCCGCTGCTCCTATGGGAAGAAAGCAGGTTAAAGGCCTCCAGCCAACACTCTTCCCAGTGCTACCAAAAGATCAAAAGCATTAAACAATTAATGTGCTGTTTCTTTTACAAAACAGGCAGGAAAAATCCAGAAGCATGCTGTAAACATCCAGTCAATGATGTGCTCCAAAAGTGGTCTTTAAACTGCATCTGTATTGATTCATCACTGGAAGCTGCCAATTCCTGGCTGCTCTCATCCTTGTCCAAAAGAGCATTCCTCTATCCCCTTTGTTCCAAAGTACATAAAGCTCTTTCAGCAAAAAGGAAATTCTTAGTTTACCATATATGATCTGGGAGCTACAAAAACAGGCTCAATGAAGGCTTATGTCAGCAGGATAAGCCCCTCCGTTTAAAATAATAAATGCTTCCCAGCATCTAGGAAAATCAGTCACTGGTTTCCTGTATGGGCTCCTCATTCCTTGACCACAAGTTGACTTTGTGCCTTTGTTTCAAAGAAATAAAGCACAATAGCCTATCATTTGGATCTGTAACTAGTCCTCTGCTCTCTCCAGGCCAAGTCCTCTAAGCTGGTGAACACTGTTCCAGGTACACAAAATGGCTTTTGATTTAACCACAGGAAGATTCTCCACCCGTGACTCTTCTGGTGGTACAGATGTCCTTCATACTTGCTTGTATGTGTATTTTAAAGAAGAAAACGTTATAATTAAATATACCTGGGTATTCCATTCTTCTTCTCCACAATGATGTCTGTAACATCAGAACGATGATCATTCAGTTGCTTATTACAAGACATACTGTGGGTGTTGATTATATAAATAATGGAGTCTTGAGAACCGATCCACACTTGACTCAGTTCTACCATGATCATACAAGTCTGGGGAGAAAAAGCAAGATTAAATAAAATCCCGAAGAAAAACCTCTATTTAATTTAACATGGGAAAGGCTGTATGAAGACACTCCCGTTTCCTGGTGGCTACAGTAGGAGATCAAGACTCAGCGCCCCAGTATTCTGTCCTTTGCTCTGATCTCTAAGGAGGTCTATATATGAGCAAGGTCTGTATGTCCTTGAGTGAGGACAGATCTCTGCTGAGTTGGTCCTTCAGTAAATAGGATTATTAATGTATCTTGGTAACTGACTCAAAGCTGTGCTTTCTGGCCCAAACCAAGTAGAAGTTACAAAGGACATCAGGGGAAAGCACAAAGTTAGTGTCTCTCTCTCTTCTGGACTGGAAACCATCCCAACCACCTGATACAAACATACTTCCTACTGCAGTTAGTAGTGTCTAAGAAAATACTGTCTCCTCCTCTACTGTCTCTGGAATGTCCTTCCCTCATTCAGAGGCTCATCCAACCACCACTTCCAAGCTTTCCTCCTCTTTCCTTTCTCTTCCTCAGAATAGGTTGGTATCCCAACTCTTCTCCTGCATTCTATCTTCTCTCCAGCGAGCTCTTCACCATCAGCTTTCTCTCTCCCTTTTTCACTCTCTCCCACCCAGCAATGTTTCCCAGCTTTCACACAAGTGACCTATCCAAACCCTTTTCCTGTGTGTTCCCTCTACTATGTGTTTTTTACTCAGTCTGCAGTTCTGGTTCAGCTTCCCCTTTCACCAAGAGAGTTCTTCTTTTCAGGTGGTCTTTCACAAGCAACTCTCTTTAACCTGCTTGTTGAGTTATTTTCTTTCAGAGCACTACCTCTCTTTCAATATCATAGAATCATAGAATGGTTTGGGTTGGAAAAACCTTAAATATCGTCTAGTTCCAGCCCTCCTGCCATGGGCAGGGACATCTTCAACTAGACCAGGTTGCTCAAAGCCCCATCCAACCTGGCCTTGAACACCTCCATGGATGGGGCATCCACAACCCCTGGGCAACCCGTTCCAGCGTCTCACCACCTTCACAGTAAATAATTTCTTCCTAATATCTAAGCTAAATTTACCTTCTTTCAGTTTAAAACCATTACCCCTTCTCCTATCAAGACACTGCCCGATAAAGAGTCCCTCTCCACCTTTCCTGTAGGCTCCCTTTAAGTACTGGAAGGCTGCCATCATGTCTCCTCTAAGCCTTCTCCAAGCTAAGTAACTCCAACTCGTCTCAGCCTGTCCTCATAGCAGAGGGGTTCCCAATCCCTTGATCATTTTTGCGGCCCTCTTCTGGGCTCAGTCCAACAGGTCTTTGTCATGCTGGGGGTCCCGGAGCTGGACGCAGTGCTCCAGGTGGCGACTCATGAGAGCGGAGCAGAGGGAGAGAATCACCTCCCTCGATCTGCTGGCCACACTTCTCTTGATACAGCCCAGGATGTGACTTTCTGGGCTGCAAGCACACATTGCTGGCTCATACTTAGTTCTTCATCCACCAGCACCCCCAATTCCTTCTCCTGAGGGCTGCTCTCCACTCATCACCTGGCCTGCCTGTACTTGTGCTTGGGATTGCCCTGACCCAGGTAAGGTCCTTACCTTACACTTGGCTTTGTTGAACTTCATGAGGCCTGCACGGGCCCACCTCTCAAGCCTGCCCAGGCCCCTCTGGATGGATCCCTTCCATCCAGCGTGTCGACCACACCACACAGCTGGGTGTCAGCAGCCAACGTGCTGAGGGTGCTCTCAATCCCACTGTCCATGTCCCCAACAAAGAATTTAAATAGTGCCAGTCCCCATACCAACTACCTGGTTTCCTCACAGCTTTCCCCAGTTTCCAATTCTTCAGCACAGGTGACTTTTAATCCATTCTTAGGGCTTCCCTTTTCAGCTTCTCTTTATATTGGTTCTCTTATTCTGGCTCCTCAGCTGTTTCAAACCTGCCTTCCTCCCTCAAGAACCCAGGCCATTAGGCCACCAGGCCACCCTCATACCCAATCCCCCACTTCCTACCACTTGACTTGTTCCATTATCAATCTATTTTCTCTCCTTTCCCTTCTTCTCAAACACCTCAATTTCCCCACGTTAACTGAAGCCCAAAGAACTCGAGTGTCTTCCTACAACCTTTAAGGAACACCAGCGATTCAGTGTCACGCAACCTTGAGCAACAAAACCACCAGGCCAAAGCAGCAATCGTGACACGTGTGCCACTCCTACCAGTTTAGAGCGGCCCATTTTGAAACAGTGTTGTTGAATAGACCAGGTAGACGCATCAAAAACCACCACTTTCCCCTCATTTAAAGCACACCATAGCTTCGGATGAGCATTGCCAGGTCTCTCTGAAGGGTCAAGATGCCCTAGAAATGAAGCAGAGAAGATGAGAGAGGTAAAAGAAAATAAACATGTGGGAAAACCATTACTAGGCAGAGCAGCTTTCTAACAAAAGGAATCTGTGTTCCGGAATTTACATCACCAGTTCACGACACAAAATTTTCGCAGTGAATTTGTCTTCCTTCTCATCTACTTGTTGAGCTCACCTGATGATTCACTCTTACACTTCAAAGTTACTCAGAGCAGAGAGAATCTTTTCCATTGATGACTAAGTACTTAGCTAACTGAGATTGCAGGAAGGCTTTTAAGCCCTATGAAATACACCTAATAAATCCACTCATCTTATCTGCTCTGTTAGAGCTCCATTTAGAAGACTCACACTACAAGGCAAGAACCCCCCACCACCCTCCTGCCCACTTTCTTACCTTTGGAATTCCACTAACTTTCCCCTTTTGTCTCAAATGGCCCTAAATACTAGGAATGACATATGAACTTACAGCAGGAGCCTAGTGAGGTTATGAAGTTGAGTTAGGAACTTCCAGAACTAACATACCTGCTGCCTAAATTCATGCCCATTGCACACAGTCCTGATTTTTTTTTCCTCCAGTGCTTTTTGAATTAGATATAAATGTGCCAACTGTCACAGAAAAACTCACAGGGAAGTTGATAATGCTTTCTTCAGGGATGGACTGAAATGTCATGCGATGAGTAGTACGTTAGATCACCTACTGTGAGAGTCACGGGCATACAGGTCTGGCTGGGATTGCAAGAGGTGGTAGGTACACTACTCCCTGCACTGTGGCTCAACCAAACCCCTCCAACTATGACTCTGCCAAAAAATTTTAAAAATAACAATGAAAACTGGTCACTGGTGGAGTATCCTCCATCCACCCTGCTCAATAAATGAGGCAGAAGTCTTAATGGGAAGTCAGCACATTAACAC
This sequence comes from Eurystomus gularis, assembly GCA_013400335.1. NCBI lineage: Eukaryota > Metazoa > Chordata > Aves > Coraciiformes > Coraciidae > Eurystomus > Eurystomus gularis. Next base: position 39,881 of record VZZY01004052.1, on the reverse strand, counting down.
ATAATTGAAGTCTGTTATGAGGCACATACACACCGGAAGACCAATTAAGACTGTGAAAGCTGTACCTTGGAGTATCTTCACATGTTCTTTTTAAATGATTTTCTGGTTTAGTATTCAACACACAACCAAAGCATGTCAGAATGGGAACCAAACCAGGCGGGCGTAACAGGAGCTGTTAGGAGGTAACGTGCTTTCTAGGCTAATTAAAGCCTTTCTAGGCTAATTAAAGCTGGGCTAACAAAGCAAGCAGTACATCCCCTTACCTGGCGTATAAAGCAAGACATCTATTGCCTGTGGAAACGTCTCGCCAGCTGAAGGGTTGATCTTGTGCTTTAGTGTCTCTGAAGTTGTTTTGGGAACCATCATAGGCACTAAAATAGATTTTTAAAAGGTCATGACGTGCGCACTTAAGTCTGAAATCCATCTATAATTCATGAAATAATAATTCCGCATCATTTCTTCACATTTCTCGCTTTTCTTTCCCTCTAGCCTCAGCTGACTACGAGAGCCCCAACACCATTTGTATCAGCTCTGGTAGCAGAAGCACATGTATGACACCCAAGTAGTCTAAACAACTAAAAGAAAAATGCAGCATCTAACACAGAGACAGACATACCAAGGTTCTGATGTACAGAAACAAAAAAAACAAAAGGAAAAAACACCCCTAAGCTTTCTATTACGACTATTTAATAAACTACGCCTGTGAAAGTGCAAGCAGACTAACATCTTTTTTTTATTTCTGCAGATAATCAGTTTGAAAACCGGAATATAAACAAAAAGAGCTGTGACAGATGATGCGACAACCGCAGGCTTTGTAGCACTGCCACGTGACTGACCTTCATTTTTCATCCTGTCAAAATACGACAGCTTGGAGGCTGCATATATGGTTTTGGAAGACTGCAGGGCACCAACCACAGCATCCATCAGGAGAACATTTGTCAGCGCTTGCTGAATATACTGAGGATCCTAAAGACAAAAGTCTCACTGTAGTTTATTGCTCATTATTCTTACAAGTCTCCACGCTCAACAACGCATGTCATGCTGGGCAGAAGCACCCGCCAGTTGCTGCCCCACGGCGGAGTTCATGCTTCTTGCAGTCAAAGCCCACTCCCACATCACACGTTCCACTCCCAAGCAAGGTCAGGGAGCCAGGAGCCAGCGTGAATTCATCACACTGAGAGAACCCTTCAGATGCGGCACAGTCTCGATACAGGACGTGCAAACGGAACCATGTGAGTGGCACTGCTGGATAACACACAGCGGACGTAGGATGGATCCAGCCTGAAAATAGTTATCTCCATGGGATTATGTTTCATCTTGGCTAAAATGAAGAATCCACTGTGACAGAAGAATCCATTTTGCTCAATTCATTGAAAGGATCTACAGTCACCAGCGCTCCAGCACAGCAAAACTCCTTCTACGCATTATATTTTCAAACAAGGTGTGGAAAATTCTTTTAGTTAGGATCACTATTCTCATAAAAACTGAGGAGGGACTTTTTGCAAGGGCTTGTAGTGATAGAACAAGGGGTAATGGCTTCAAACTGGAAGAGGGGAGATTTACATTAGATGTGAGGAAAAGGTTCTTCACTCTGAGGGTGGCGAGACCCTGGCACGGGTTGCCCAGGGAAGTTGTGGATGCTCCATCTCTGTGTGGGTGTGTTCAAGACCAGGTTGTTTGGGGCTTTGAGCAACCTGGTCCAGTGGGAGATGTCCCTGCCCATGGCAGGGGGTTGGAACGAGATGATCTTTAAGGTCCCTTCTGATTCTGATACCTCATGAACTTCAGAAACTATTTCACAGAACTGGTGACTAAACTAAAAGTTCCTTGCCAACAGACGATGAAAAAATATCGTATCTTTTTCAATGTAATCTCTTTTTCTTTTTTATTATTGCAGAAGTGTTAAATGTAGAAGTAACAGCAAAACTAAAAGTTTATTACTTAGCTATCGCTTGCTGAAACCTAGAAATTCTAAGATTGATGCATGTCTTATTTAGAACAGAGACAGAAAGCACATACTTCACACTAATTTGGTTAGAAATTCCCATACCTTGTGATCATCTGCCATTTTCTTTCCAGCCCACATTTCTTTCACTATTAGGTACCAGAGATCACACTCTGTTTTAAGGTTAGCTTCGAAGACTTCTTTTTTAGACAATGTTTTAATCCTCAGAGTAGGTATCCTCAAAAGGAGGAAAGCTACAGTCGTGCTCTTAACATCCTGGAAAGGTACGGAAAAGAGAAAACAAGGCGGATTTACCACAGAGAAGGCGTGATACTCACCTCACAGGGTGAGCTAACTATAGCTATTTATTTCAGCTTTCCAAACACCGCTGAGCAGAGATGGTTTTATGAAACTAAATTCCAAACAACACCCCACAGACTTCGCTCCACAGTGGTAACAAGCTGACCCACAGACAGTTAGTGTTTGTGTTATTAAACTTCTCTAGCTCCACATCTCTTAAACTACACTTAAGGTTGGCCTAGATGATCCTTGAGGTCCCTTCCAACCTGGCATTCTATGAATGAATCTATGAATCTTGTGTGAATCTTGACACGTTTCCACGCAGCTAGAGGTTATGAGCTCTAGATTTTTATTCTCTATCAGCCTAGCACCTAGCAGACCATACTTCATCAGCTCTGGTCCACAGACCAGAAATTCAGAATTTTATTAGACCAGAAGTTGGAATTTCATCTATTCACTCATAAGTTACTGACCTCAGAGGTGTTTCCGACACTCTTTACTGAAACTTGAAGTTGAGAGACAGATCTTACTGCAGAATGGAACGTGGCCTATAATCACAGGCACGCCAAAGGACAAGAAGTTACTGCGATGCTCACCTCTATATCCCTGAAAGCAGCAATCTGGACATAGCCAGGACGTCCTCCTTCAGTCAAAAGGAACAAGCGCTTTTGGGTCAGAGCTATTTTTCCCACACCATAGTTAGTTTTAACGGAGCAGGATAACTTGTAGACGCATTCATTTTTATCCAGATGCTCTATTACTGTTGGTGGCAGATTCACCTCTTGAGCTTCTGCTTCAGTTTCTTTCCAGTAGTTGTAGAAATCTCGGAATGTTTCTGGATCAATTTGTTTCTGATGTCCTACAAAAAATTTCGACCAATGTTTAGTCCTTTGTGGCCACAAAATATAAGTAACCAGAGCAACCAGAGCACAGAAAGAATTCAACAGTATTTTATCAAAGCGCTCTCAAACTGTGTTTGTAGAAATCAGTCGCCAGATTCAGATCTCACTGAGGAAAGAAGAAAGTTCTCTCGTATATAAACGCAACCTCTCCTTTTGCTACGATACCCAGGTAAGAAGAATTTAACTGCCGCTACTTGAATTCTGGATTTGATTAGTTTATTTTTAACAGACTGCCACCTTGCCATGTTACCCAGTGGGTTTATAACACAGAGGTATTTTACATTAGCAACTAAGTCAGGTTTGCATTCACTTTTACTCATAATCTAAGCCAAAGCAGAGCTGAAAACCATCAGGTCATGAAACTACCTCACGTACACAACATGAACAATTGCGAATTGTGTCCCCAGATAGAAGTAGATTTCTTGTCTTTATTGTGGATGCAAGTATGGACATTCTTGTGTACATTAAATCTATCCTCCATATTCTCCTAATTAAATAAAATTGTCCGTAAAGCTCACATATTGTGAGATATTAGAGGCCCATAGAATGCTGATTAATAACTAAAAAGAAAAATAAGCAGAGACAAGATTTTTTGTTTGGTTCATAAAAAAAACCAGTTTGAAATTGTCACTCCACCAATGCAGATGGTCACCAAACTGCACCGTACACTCACCTACTGTTAGGGCATCAAATAACCGATGTATGGTGTCTATATCCCTGACAATCCCAGATTCCTGGATCCGCTTCACAAAATCACCCAGTTGCATGTGCGTTTTCGGCAATTCAAAATGTTTCACGTGGTCATCCATTTTCATAACTTCTCGTTGTTTTTCCATCACTCGACTTATGAGCTTCTTCAGCTCGGGTTTGCGGTCTGCTTGCAAGCGCTCGGAAGGAGGCATGGTTTCCGCTATTTTTCTTACAAGATCAGTGGGGAAAATTCTTAAGTCTGTTTTCTCTAGGTTCTGAAAGTCAGAAAGCGCGTTTAGTAGTTTCCCTTGCATCAAGCTAATAAGTCCCCGGAGGTAGAAGTACCTTGCCAGCAACGCTGAGTTATCAGGTGGTAAAGTATTTATAGCTTTGCTGAGGTGGTTGAAGAAGTCTGTGTAGTAGGAGTGAACACACTGGAACATCAGAGGAAAGTGAATGTCTGGGATTTTGAATATACTGATTGATTTGGTGGGCATTTTCACAGCTAAAAACAAACCAAAAAAAATACACACTGATTAGTATAAAGCAGTGAGTAAAAGCACGAATATCTGCACAAGCAGCAACATTACAAACAACAAAAAGAATCCCCACCGCAGCAACAAGCGATTACATTGCATTGAATTCGAATAAGATTACAGCTGTGCCAGGGACACAAACAGAGTTACGTCAGTTGTCCTTATTATCAGAATATTTCCTAGTCTGATAATATTAATACTGTGAAAGAAAAGGGGGAAAAAAGGAAAAAAAAGGGAAAAAAAAACACTCTCCCTGCAGTCTCTATAGGGCTTGTTTTGATAAACAGTGATAAAATCAATCCTGTGTTAACAGGCAGCAGAGAACTGGACGTAAGGTGAGGACTGAACATGGTCACGGACTCAGGAAGCAATTCTCCAATATCAGTCCAACTGTGACCTGTCAGCCTTTTGTAATACAGTAAAACTCAGAATCATGAAGGTGAGAAAAGCTCTCCAAGATCATCAAGTCCAACCGTCAAACTTCCAGCAGGCTACAGGCTGACTGAACATGCGAGGAGAAGTACAGAGGGACCCCAGCTCAAAATGACTCAGCTCACCAGTTCCTTCCAGCACCTGACACTGTTTCTGTGAAAACTACTCGGTGGTGTCACCCATAAAGACAACGGAAAAGACGCCGCGTTTGTTCAACACGTTCTTCCCTTACCAAGGCCCGTTTCTATTCTTTGAAGTGAGGAATTTCTCAGAGGCCCTTCTGGCAGCTTGATGTCTTGCAGATTAGGCATACTGATGACCATGCGCCTGTTCATCACGTGCTGGGGATTAAAGTGTTTAGAAGCCATTTTCTCTATAGTCAGTCTTCTCGGGGTATGAAACATCAAGTTTAACCTGAGAAAAAAAAAATGAAGATAATGTGGAATTAATTTTAAAATTCAGTATTCGTCCACACTAAGTTACTAGGTTGGGGTTTATTTTGTAGAGTAGTATTAAATAACAACTATAGTACCGGTTTATAATTCCAGCAGCCACGGCTGGACGTGCTCAGATCACGCTTTTACAGTAACCTTCGTAAAATGGCCTATCAATTAGTCATCATCTTATTCGTAGATGACCTCATCTCATACCCAGAGAGTCAAAAGGGCTTTTATGACTGATAGCAGCAGAAGATTCAAAACCAGAACAAGGAATGAGAAAACTGTACCTATCCTCTTCAGACTGGGTACTCAAGTCAAGTCGAGCGAAAGCATCCATCTTTCTGTTCAAACGAGCTTTAAGGAAAGAGTGAAACATGTAGGTCTCTAAAACCTGTGAGACACAAACTGGTTAACTGGGGGATCGTTTACAAATCACATTTTTATTAGCACGTCTTGCTCATTTTTATTACGTATCACACATGCAAAGCCGAGAACTTCCAATTTAGCAATCATCTCCAAGAAAATATTTGAAAGCTTCAACAACAGAACGTTCTAAACTTTCATGATAGCCTCTTCTTGGCCAACAGTAACCTCAGATCACCCTCCAAAAAAGACAAAACCAAACAAAAATGAAAAATACTGAGCAAAGCAGAGTTTGGCTACTAGTTTAACAGTGTATTTTCTGCCTATAACTAACTGCTGATAATATTGTCTACAGTTTGGATCAAGAAGTTTAGGGCACTCTAAATTAACATTATGCCATTAAAGTGAAAGACAAGTGAGTCATCTTTCCTCCTGGTAACTGGCCAAATTGTTCCCTGCTCAGGTAATTATCGTGGTGTCATCCAGAAATTAATTCTAAAAGGTCAAATTGCTACTTTTAGGATAAAGGACACCATAAAAAATGCCAAGTGTGAATTAAAAAGAGTGGAAAGCTACAGTCTCCCACCACTGCAAATGAAAGCAAGATGAAAGGTAGGATTTGAGGCAATACAACACGTGTACTATATCAATGCTAAGTTTTAGCACAGGGCTTTTAGCATTGTTTGAAATAAATCAGAAAACTAATCTGTTCAGCAAATCAAACGCAAACTTCACCATGAGACAATACTGTTATAACCAAGAAGCCTGTCTCTGTTTATACGACCTCCAGCCTTGACAACTTTACTGGTTGTAGCTTTCAATGTAACTAGGACAAATTACTTTGATTAATGATCTATCCCAGACTTGCCTGAAGTACCCTTCTTAGTCCTGGAGTTGGTCACAGGACCAAAAAAACCCAACTCAACAACCCCACTGATGAGACATCAGCATATTTCTATGAAGTTTTTAAAAAGCAAATGAGAAAGATTCATAAGAAACCCAGGTACTCTGAAGTTAATGGAGAGATTTCACCAATAAATAGGTCATTCTTATTCGAGATCCATTCGCAGCGTATCCTGTAAAAGGGCATCTAGAAAAGCTTTAAGCTTTCTGCTTTGAAGCATTTCTCCAGTAGATGGCATCTTTTGTTGGCAGCTCTATGTACAGGAGAGGAGAACCTGCAGGAACTAAAGAGTCCTGTCTAAAGGTTCTGGGAGTTCTCTTGATGTAATTCTAGATACCAGCAGTAACTACTCCATATTCTGTTACCTTCTAAGATTTACTTGAAGCCAAACCTGCCACTATGTTATTGAGTCTTTACGTGAGTCAACTGCTCAAAGCTCTTAACTGTGCACGCCTGAATTTTAAATGAATTTTCTATTTCTATTCATAAAAGGCACTATTTCACTTACAGCGTTAGAAACCGCTACTGAAAATATTTTAACTGTTTCTATCCATTTCAAATCCTGGTCAGAATATTTCCAACTAATTCCTCTACCGAGGACAAATGAATAGCTGGTGGGTATTTTTAATTTTTCCTTTTTGTTTGTTTAAGAATGTTTGCTAGTTTTGGAAGCTTTCTCCAACAAACACTATCTCCTATTCAGGATTCATCATTTTGCTGCCTGTGGATTGCCAGATATTCTGCCAAGTTTGGCTCCTGCCTCTTAAGTGAAACAAGATATTTTTCTGATGGCTTCCTTCACATACTGACATCTCTAAACAGATGTTCAGAAGCTTTTCTTACCGTATATTTGAAGTAGGAAACAAAACAAGTGTTATCGACCACAGCCTGTTGTTAACAACCAATCTTGCTGCCAGGTATTAACCAGCTACTCCAGAAAGCCAACTGAAAAATTCCAGTGGCAAAGGAAACCTCTGTAGCTTTAAATATGCACGGAAGACAATTAAAAGCAAATGTAAAATGGCAGATGCACTTTCATGTTCCTGGTTAAACCTTTGCTTTGATCCACAGGTTTGTAAACAAGCTACAGTATCACCAAAAAAGCGAAGGCACACAATAATATTTAAGCTTCTCAAAAGTAAAGTAACAGCACAACACATCTTACAGTTGGCTAGAACAAGCAGCTATTTAATAAAGCGTCTGTTAAAAACTGCATCAAAGGGTGCAAGAAGCTGAGAAAGAGGTCTTGTATCCTTCAGAAATGAGGTATTGACCACAGACACTCCCAGTTCAGGGTACCAGTCTTCCAAACAAATGGTTTTTCATTTCACTAAGGTAAACTTTTTATTTTGTTAATAATCGTGACATTTAAAAAAAAAAAATCACAAGATTTTATAACTTTGGATTTTGGCTTGCTGTGTCAAGATCGAATTCTTCTAGGACACTGGCTGTGGCCAGACACAAACCTTTAAAACATGTAGATTCTGTTTCTCCCATACACAACAGTTTAGTTTAAACTCTTTGAAGGCAAATCTCAATTTAATTGGGTGCCAACAGTTTAATAACAGTAAAATAACAGCCTCAACTGCAAGGATGAAACCGCAATCTTCCCACTTCTGGATGAAATTCCCTAACACTGCAAGATACTCTCACAGGCACCTGTACACTCTTAGTCTTAATTTCTCCCTCTGCTCCTTTTCTTCTGGCCCCTCTTCCTTTCTCCTGTCTCCTCACCCAAAGGATCTCCAACCTTTGATGGTCAGTGACAGTTCTACACCAAAGGCATGGAGAACTGCTCTCAATCCTACAGCCTGCTGACCAAGACACTCTCCTTTTCACGAGAAATTAAACCCACCCCATTTCCTGAGGTTATACGGAGCCACCACGTAAAAGGCAGACTCATGCACCGGTCCTGTCTGTGCTCCAGAGGACAACGAACCTGCGTCCCTCCTAAAAACCTGGCTCACTGTATACACCAGGTGACAACGGAGTCATTTTGGAGCTTCAGCAGATTGAGTTTGTGCCTGGTAAAGTATATGTAAGCTAAAGGAACCTACATCCCACACACCCGTCACGCTGCAGGTCCTAAGGACACCTGTGCTCACAGGCTTGCTGAAAGCTCCTATCTACGTATAGGCTTTGGTCCAAACAGTTTGGACAAGTGCCTGTGCTTAAAATACAGTTTAGATGTAGCTTCACTACCTGCCATAGGTTAATCTCACTCCTGCGGAATTATATGGAATTTTCTCTGGAGATACATAGTACCTTGCTCTCCAAAAAGCACTCTGTGAAATGTGGTGGTTTGACAACACAACGCAGACCAAACCGTGACCATTTTATCAATATTTGGCATTAAGCCCAAAATATAAATTAATTACAAAGAATCACAACATATTTAACACTGAATTTACCTTTTTGTAAAATGTCTGGTCTCCGCTCGCCCTTGTTTTCAGAAATTCTTCACTGTTAAACACTCTGTGTTCATAATTCAGATGGTCTTTTACCTCCCTGTAGACAAAAATAAAGAAATAGATAAACATACTAGGAGATTTGTAAGCAAGTTGCACTTTTTTTGTTCTGAACAGTAAGTTAAGAGTTACTAAATTACAGAAAACCTCCCACCAGAGGTAGGAACAGGCCACCTGCTGCTGCAGGTGCACCTAACTGCACAGGCAATTGGAAAGATGGGACCTGACCTCATTGTCCTGTTACACTGCATCTGTAACATGCACATGAAATATTATTTATTTATTTATATAT